>JAQMYL010000012.1:31402248-31415427 GCA_030014365.1 Clarias pachynema
CCGATTTGGTGTCCTTGATTTTCCATTCATGAAAACTGTACTAAATTTTTTATGGGTCTCATCTGTTTAAATTATACTAAGTCATTGCTATGCTTTTATTACTTTGCAGGTTACCTTACCACAAAAGATGTAGGAGTTGACACAGGATAATGCGTAGGGTATGGATGACAGAGTTCAGTCAAATGGAAGAGAACATTAACGGCTAAATTAATTTTAGCCACCTTAGCATTTTAGCTAAGCTAAAGCTAAGCTAGCCACCTTGTCGTAACTGAGGTCGTAGGCATTAAACTGTATTCAGATGGAGTGAGCTCCTTCCAAGATGGTGGCAACCAGAGCTCTCAAAGTGGAGCCTCAAAACCATCCTTCACAAATCCAATTCCTTTTTTTATACAATCTATGGTCAACCAACATTTACAAACTGGATTTAAAGTGTCTTAAAGATTTAACAATGAAGTAGGATAGTAATCCTTCCTAGTGGTAAGATATTCGATATCTGTTAGAAACCTCTCATCTTAACCACGGCTTGCTTTTATTATTAACAAAAAGGGAGAAAAAATGCATCAATTGTATTAGCTCATATACTGCAAATTATCCTGAATAAATATTATTTACCATTCTAAATAATTAATGAGAGTGAAAATTTGAAGTTCAGAGAAGTGTATACACATTAGGTGTGTGACAATCGTGGTTTCCTGACGTACCCGAGAACGCATTGCTGTAGTAACGAGAGAGCGTCTGCATGATGTCTTTAGAGTGTTGCGTCCATGGAGCAATCTTGCGGTAGGTCTTGACTCTGTGGACCAGCTGCGAGCCGCCATACTGCAATGACAGTGTGTCGCCATGATCTTCATACAGCTCCTCAAACAACCTGCGCACCAGATTACAGCTACATTTATTCTGATAGATCATCGATTTAACCAAAGAAAATACACAAAATGTGATGCCAGTATATCACCAACAAATTATTGTGTGTCTTATACATAAACCATCCTACATTTAAAGATTTAAGAGATGCTTTAAAAGTTTTAGATTTAGAAGTCTTTAGTTTTAGAATTTTTTTTAATGCAATATGAAGAAGTTATCATCATGAAATATGTTAAGCTCGGCACGACCCAAAGAATAACAAGAATCATGTTTCTACAACATAAAAGTATGTCCAAATTTTCCCTCCTGGTGAAGAATTTGACAGACGTACACCAAAATTGATGTCTAGGTAGCTATGACAGTTCTCATGAAAAATACCAAAATTCATCAACCTTATACAAAGTTTTGTATGGTCCACCATGTAGAACTATAATATGTTGATTTGATGATGTATATGGGCTGGCATTTATGTCTTACTGACATTACTTGTACAAAGATGTCCGTGAAGTATCATCTGTACATTGTAAATGTAAACTGACTTAAACTTCCTTCAAATAAAATAATTCAAATAGTTACCAAAAAAACATAAATATGTGAATCAATTTAATATCTCATGCTTGGAACATCCTCTATAATCCCAAGCGACACATGGTTATATCTAAATTCAACCTACACTATATGTCTTATAATATTTTACCTGACGCAATCAGTGTCGAACTGTAATTTCGGCTTGTCAATCATCCCGAGGGCGTAAAGCTGATAGGCCAGAGCGCACTTCCCCACCATGAACTGGGCAGTGTTAGTGCGATCCAAGCAGTCCACACAATTCGTTCTCAAAACACCAGTCTGCAAAGGAAACCAAACCACAGTGATTTTCCTTGTTTTAAAGGGTCATTTTTAGATTTTTAGCATATAAAAAAAAAAAAAAGTCTTCCATTTTTGTAGTGGCCAGGGTTTAAACAAGCCAATTAGTTTTTTCCCCTCTGTCGTGATCCCCCTCTCCCCTGCATGCCTCAGCAGTAGCTCATTTACATAAACACTGAAATGGCGCATTCAGACGAGGAGTGAAAGAGATGGAGTTTGAGGTAGGGAAAAATTGCATTATCTGAGGAGTATTTCAGCTGAAGCATTAACATTAGAAGACCTTCGAGATCTTTACTAACTAATTAAATAAAAAGTAAAATATTGGATCTTTAAAGAGAATTGAATTTAAGTTGTTCAAACATTCCCCCAGGCCAAAAATGTTAGGAACTAATATATAATCTACAGCAGAAAGATAAAAGCCTTTTGTCTGTTAACATCAGTTTACTTGCATACCGTACCTGTATTCTACCATGAGCAGTAACCAGGCCTCCCAAATCACCCCATCTGTGCACAGAGAAAATAGTACATTTTTAACAAGACTCCAAACAAATTAGTCACACAGCAAAATACAAACATACTACAGTATAGAGGGGTGTTCAAGTCAAACCGGGAATGAAGGTGTAAAAAACTGACTGACATTTAGAGAAGACTTCAATCACAGTACAGTGATGTGACCGTTTGCTGCAGTAAACCATTCGAACACTGTAAATGTTTTAAAGAAGCGTGACTTGAAGCCTACTGCAGTCGTTCCCGTGAACATTCAGCGAGTGGAACGTCTGATCCTTTAAAATCAACAGATAACTTGCGGAAGACATGCATCCGTATGTGGGAACTGTCATCATTCACCAACACCACTTACACGTTACAGGAAGTCTGCTGGGAGTTACTGCCACATCCTCTGTACAGTCCTGACCTCGCTCCAAATCGATTTTGCAAAGCAGGGAGTCCGGTCATGACTCCGGTGTACTGGAAAAACTTTCTAGCTTGATGGTGTCCAAGTACTAGTGAACCACTGGAATAAGTGCATTAGTTTAGCAGGGGATTATACAGAGAAATATTATACTCTCATAGCTGTGTTCTGTTATTCTGCGCAAATAAAAATCCCAGTTTGACTTGAACACCCGTCATAATTCATTTTTTACAGCAAAAGCCTAGCACACTCAGCATGCTCTTTTTTATCCCATTCTCTTTCATATGTCACATTCAAAGGTCTTGATGCTGTGAAGCGTATCATGCATCGGTAAGAAAAGGATTTGTCCGCAGCTGTAAGATGGTCAAAGAAGGCAAAAACAAATAAATAACACCTTCCTTTCAGATACTTTACATCATCCACAATTTGACCAAAACATAAAATACAAGAGAATAAAAACCACAGCGTATTGATTTCGGGGTTCCTTGTCCCTACCTATCATCAGGCCGTAACATGTGACAGTGGAAACCAGATCGGTTCACAAAGAAGCCGGTCCTCTTCACGACATTCTCGGCGATCATACTCAACCGGTCCAACACATTAAAAAGTTTACTGCATGTGGAGAGAAGAAATGATTTTTATAAAACATGTACATTTATAAAAACGATGATGCTCCATTTGTTCACCAGTATTCTCTAATCAGAGCTAAAACATCGTAACGCCGCACCTCTTGGTGTAACGAGCCATGTCCCAGGCAATGTAATCGATGCAGTGCTCAGGGGGCATGAACTGATTGAGGTTGATGATTGCTGGGTAGAGTTCCTCACTTAGGATTTTTTCATGTTTCCTCTTCTCTCGCTTCTGCGTAATTTCAATTAAAGATTATCAGCATCATCACACAGATTAGGAACCACTCAATAACATAAGCTTTTTTCCAAATAAGTGCCATTTCATCGAACATCTAAAAAATGCTGGTTTATCATTTCAATTGGAGCTAGAGATAGCTCTTTTGAACAAAATATTTCAAAAAGAGATTCCCAATCCAAAAAAAAAAAAAGATACTCTCCAATTTTCCGCAAATCTCTGTTAACTAAAACATCTTTTGAGAGACATGTATAGTAATAGTCAAAAGTTTGGACACAAGATTGGATTTATTTTTCTACCTATTTTTTTTTTCAAAACTATAAAATAACACATGGCATTAGGTGATTAACAACAGCAGCAGTCAATTGTTATTTTAAGATACAAAGGTCAGCTGGTCTGGAATAGTTATTGCAAGATCAGTATTGTGTCAAGTTAATTTCCAAAACACATCAAGCACCATGACTCTCATTAAGACCTTCCCATTAAAGCAAGACCAAAACTTACTGTACCTCTGCTGCAGAGGAGAAGTTCATTTAGAGTCACCAGCCTCAGAAATCACCAATTAACAACCAGCACCTCAGATTAGAGACGTTATGAGAATTTACAGAGCGTAAGTAGCAGATACATCTCAATATCAACTGTTCAAAGGAGATTATTGTGTATTTTGGACTCCTTCAGGACCATGGAATTAGAAAGTGTCTCCAAACTTTTGACTGGTTCTGTAAACTAAAACTAACACCTCATCTAATAAATTCAGTGCTCAGATTGGACAGATAACATTCTAGCCGGGGTGGCTATGGCTATGGGCATCAGGACTGGAATCCCGCCCGAAGGAAACGTAAAATGTCTTGTGAATGCAATTACTTTTATTTGAATTGTGAATTAAACAGGTAATCAGGTTGCCAGATTTGCATGAAATTCCCTGCAACTCCAAACACAAAATGACTTCTTCATGTTTTAAGTCTTTGCCTGGGAAACATCAACGGTGCACAAACACTTAAAATAATAATAATAATAATAATAATAATAACAACTCAGGTTATAGAGAAAATAAAAAGCTTTGCAGAAGGTTCCACAGGAGGTCAGATTCATAAGTCTAAATAAGCCATGTTCTGCAAATAGCTATTTGTTATAATAATTTATTTTTTCCCACAGCAGCCCTTCTGTGTTTTTCAAAGAATAGTGCTAACATATTTAATAATAAAAAATTTTTTTAAAAAGCATTAAAAAAAAAAAACCTTTCAGTGTAAAAAGTATATTGAGCATTTAAAAATACCGATTCGGAAAGTGTCATTACTTTATATTACTGTACATCATGGAAGCCCGACTGCTCTCGACCATGACATCATCTAGCAGATCTTTCCAGTTCCCCACGAGCTGACCTACAGAGATCCATGTGACTCCCAGGCACATACAGTACATGCTAAGGAGCAATGTATGTTTATCCAAAGAGGATTCTCATCAGTGGTACATGGCCACCATGTAAACGTGTGTACATATGTGTGTGTGTGTGTGTACAGTATGAATAGCAGCAATTATTCCTTTGTTTCCTCAACCTTGTGAGTTACAGCGTGAGACATGACAAATCCAGGAAGTAGTTTGACACCACGGTGTGAACGTCTGTTTGAATATCGCTGTCTGACAAGCTGATCCCACTAAACACACGAGTGTCTGTGTGACTCAATTACTCCTCACCAAATAGTCCATTAACGGAAGAGGGATTTACAGCACTTCAACTGGTATTATATAAGCAGTCAATAGTCAAAAGTTAATAAAGAAGAAAACAAAACAACTGAATAAAAGCATGGACACACATATATAATATATAACGTGAAAATAATAAAACTGCAAATGCATCGATTTGGAAGGTCTGCACACCTTAACAAGGTTAAGGATAATGATCGGAGAACCAAACCGCTGTAGCATCTGGTCAAAGTGAAGTGCCGCAACCTGGGCGTATGGGTCAGCCTGGTCCACTGAAAGAGAGAAATAATGTAAGAGGAAATGAATCAATGTTATACAATTTTACTACTGTATTACACCATGGATTTAATTACAATGGATTAAAATATGGTGTAAAATACTGCAGGATTTTACCAACTGGTGGTTCAGCACCTCCATCTGGGAGGGGTCTCTTTCAAATAATGTATCTAGCATTACTTTTTAAGAAACGTTAAATCATATTAGACGTACTGTATTGCCGTACACTTTAGCACGGAATCCCTGAAGTTGGTACGAGAATAAGAAAGGACAGAAAGGAAAGTGGCAGATTAACAGGAACCATCAACACTTACACCTCAGATGCAGACAACAGAAACTCATCCCTAAAAGCCTACATCTTTCAAGGGTCACAGAGTGGACATGATCCTTCAAAAAGCACAAGGCGGTCTACTTAAAAAAGAACAAGACTTCACCATTCCACTCCACCACTGACACGTTAAATCCAGTAGTCGAACTGTAAAAAATAATAATAATTCAAGGGGGATGGTGTGCTGAAGTATTATTTATGTATTTATTTATTTGGTGGGCATGGGGGCTATAACTAACCATACAAAATGATTGCGAAATGTCATTTTTAAGAACAGCTTTATTAACAAAACACAACAAAACTCATGCATTTAAACATGCAATTGTCATGTTTAGGATTTGTGTGTATGTATCATACGTTCAGTTCTGTCAAAAGCTGTGCTTAAACTGTTCTCTTGGCCGTTGCGAAAATGCAAACAGCAGGGGAAATGACACAAACTTGCGCGAGCTTGTGAGCAGCACGTTATAATATTGAATTCTAATTGGCTAATCGCCGTTATTTATAGTTCGTAAATGATCATACATAGAGAGTTTTAATATTTAATTTTCATGACAAATATTACATAATACTCAGCATTATTAATCTAAAGGGGATGGTAGGGGGGGATGCTGAGGGGATCAGACTTTACAGAGAGGATGGGTTTTGTCTTTTTTTTTTTTTTTTTTTTCAGCAGTGGGATGCCATCCCCCCGCATCGGCTCTCAAAACGAGCCCTGGTTAAATCCAAAGAAAGATTACCTTCACCAAAACCTTATCAACTGCTCTACCCAGCGCAGTTCTGGACAAAGTTATACTATTCGTCCAGAATGCCCATCTGGCCCAACCCCACAAAGGGAAGGAGAGACAAACCAAGAAATTTGACCTTCCTCTCTCCCGGAAGTCCAGTTGACAAAGGGGTCAGGGGTAGCTCAGTGGTTAAGGCATTGGACTATGGTTCAGAAGGTACCAGGTTCAAATCCCATGACCACCAATTTGCTCCTGATGGGCCCTTGAGCAAGACCCTTAACCCTCAGATGTAGAATAAGATTTTTTAAAAATGCAAGTCGCTCTGGATAAGGGCATCAGACAAATTCCTAAATGAAAAATGTAAATGAAAAAAAAGCGATATGCAATAATCAAGAACAATACATAAAAGGCAGGACTGACACTGTATATAAATAGAAGGACCAATATTTGAAGGCAAACCATTATGGGAAAAACAGGATCATTATGAGAAAATCAGGGCAGTTTTGCAAAAGGCAGGACCGGCATACGAAAGGCAAGGATAATATTAAATTAAATTAAATTCAATTTTATTTGTATAGTGCTTTTACCAATGGCCAGTGTCACTAAGTAGCTTTACAGAATCAAAAGAAAATTATGAAAATGTGTATATAGAAAATATGTATGAATCAAAATATTTGAAATCAGAATATGTGAGAGGCAGTAACTAATATGCAAAAGGCAAGACTGACAGATGAAAGGCAAACATGGATCTGTGAAAGGCATGACTAACAAGCAGGACCATTATGCAAACGAAAAGTCTTTAAAAAAATAAATAATGATTTTTGCATTTCTTCCTAGGGAATTAATTGAGATAATGAATGAATGGGGCACCAACACCAGCTATACCCAGACAAACTCGTGTAAATATCTCTCTCAGTGCACCGTCATGTTTGTGTTTGTGTGGCACTTCGGAGAAAACCCATTCAACATCTCCGAAAGCCAAAGGAGATCTGGTTTTGTCCAAAATTCAAACATGCAAAGATCATGTTGGGTCACCAACAAAATTACCACAACAGGAAATAAAATCCTTGAGAGCAAGTTCAGTGCTTCTGTCAGACGTGCATGTGTTTCACTAAGCAATACTGTGACTGATTATTTCTTGAAAGCGTTCCCTCATCACAAAGCGTGTCCTCATTCGACATTTTTCTCCTTTATATGTTATCCAGTGGTGGCTGATTATGAGAGCATAATCTAAAGAAAGAGAGTCTGGTTATCAGAAAAGGATAACGATGTATTAGAGGCCCTTTCTGCTGTCACCTGAGGCAAGAGAACCCCAGGAGGCAAACAGCTAGTGCGGTGGGTTTGGGGACATGCTGTGTGCTGGTGCGTAAATGCATATGTACAAAATGTCACTCTGCTCAGGAGAGAAGATGGAAATGGGGAGAAAGGGATAAGAGGATTACTAGTGCCGGATCTCAACTCCTGAACCACACACACACGCACATTCAATAAAAAGGCAGAGAAGAAAAATTCAGATGAGGACAGCCAAGCTATTTCCACTGTCTCTACCTTACTCATAAACAAAAGGTTAAAAAAAAATGTGAGTGTGCAGTGCGAGTTCTGTCCCAGTAGGCCATGATTAGTGCTTGTGTAGTTCCTATTTCTGACCACCAGGGGCAATAATAAGCTAACATGGATCAACATGTGAAATGCAAGAATGATACGCGAAAGGCAACAGTGATATGTGAAAGGAAAGATTGATATGCAGAAGGCGGGATCGTCCTGTGAAAGGCAGAAACAGCATGCGAAAGTTAAGAATCATATGCGAAAGGCAACAGTGATGTATCAAAAGGAAGAGGGATACAGTATGCAAAAGGCAGGACCAACGGGTGAAAAGCAAGAATGATGTGCGAAAGGTAACAATGATATGCAAAAGGCAAGAATTATATGTAAAAGGCAGGACCGATATGTGAAAGGCAGTCGCAAAAACATAAGCGAGTATGATCCAATGTGATATCTGTCCCAGTGCGTTTCAATTAACGCATGTTGTAGTTCCAATTGTTGACCACTAAGTGCAATAATAAGCTAAAAGGTGCACTGAAGTCAATGTCAGAATTAATGTGCACTCACATCGAAAGGTTGTGAATTAAAACTCTATGAAGATTAACAATTGTATAGATAAACATGCAAAGAAATAAAGATAATGAAGTAAAGATCCTTTTGAAAATAATAAAATCAATTGCTTCTATGTGAAATTAAAAATAATAACCTTATCAAAGTCTACTTTTGGTGAACAAGGCACAGTTTGTGAACATTTTCTGTGAAGGTTTTGGACAACCTGCCACAGCTCTTCTGGAGAGACATTTATTTCCCTTTTTTTTTTTTCCCATCAAAACCCAGCAGCCTTCATTACACTGTCTTGACTGAACCGAGATGTGTTACGTAATATGTTGCTTTCTTTGCTGACATACAAACATCTTTCTGTAGCAATCTTTTCTGTAATCTTTTGTCGGAAAAACTATACAACATATAAAATGTTTTGGTGCTTACTCGATAATACAGAAGTCATAAAGCAGACGTCATAAGATAGACATGTATGACAAAATTCTAAAAAAAGGAAAAAAAAAAAGGGTAGCTAAGACTTTTGCACTTTATTGTATGTGGATGGCGGCAAACTGCCGATTGTTAGTTAGTTCCTTTTATCACTTAGAGTGAAGCATTTCCGCACAGACCGTTCTTCTTTCTATCAAAAATACAGCTTCCAGTGTTATAGAGAAACCATAAAGCCTTCCGTCTTTTAAACCTTCCTGTCTCAAAATACTGAACAGCTTTCCTTTTGACTGTTACAAAGCCCTGACGCGGTCGATCATTTCAAACGAAATAAAAACTAAAATTACCGCCTTCTGGTTGGATGCCTCAGTCTACCAGTGAAGTTGGTCAAAGTTATTGCTACAATATATTGATATGCATATTAGTGTTTTCAACTGGAGGTTATTTTTAAAAAGGGGTGAACAAGACTGATAGAAATATCTGTCATATTGCACACTTGGAGCTCAAGAGCTCAAAAGCGATGAGCTTGTGATGCACTATGAGAGGGAACCGAGGCCCCTTGTCCCTGTATCCAGGGAGAGGAAGTAAATAGAGTTGGCTCGTACAGGTACCTTTGGGTCCAAATCAGTAACAAACTAGACCGTTACTACGAAAGCAACACTTAAGCCCTCTTCAGGAAGGGACAGAGTAGACTGTTCTTCTTTAAGAGACAGTGAGCCTTCACTGGTCCCTGTGGGTCTTCAACCGGCCTGCAGTAGCCAGTGTTCTGTCCTTTGTGGTGGTGACATCCAGGCTTGGAGGTCAGCACTCTCAAGTTGCTGTTAAGTAAGAATCCGGCTGGAAGTGGACAGTGTGGAGGCAGTGTGGGGACAGGACAGCACGGGACAATATCAAAGCCAGTTTCTTGCAGAGAAAAGCTAGACTAAGTATCTGTTATAGCACATTATTTCATAGGGTAATGCACAGTGTCAGATTTAGCCATGGATGTAGTATCTATTGGAGCGTACTATTTAGTAGGTTAGTGTGCAGGTTCAGATTTAGCCATGGAGAGAAAATATTAAATAGTTTAGCGCAAGGGTGGATTTAGCCCAGGATGCTGTATCTATTAGAGAGAATTATTTAGAAGTTTGGCAGCAACGGTGGCTTAGCAGTTAGCACTGTCACCTTGCACCTCCAGGGTCTGGGTTCGATTCCCACCTCGGGTCTGTGTGCATGTTTGAGTTTGCATGTTATCCTAATGTCTGGTGGGTTTCCTCCGGGTACTCCGGTTTCCTCCCACAGACCAAAGACATGCAGTTGAGGCTGAATGGTGTTCCCAAATTGTGTGTAGTGTGTGAATGCGCACGTGAAGGATAGTAAAATGGGAATAAATACAATGGCCAGCATTGAGCTCCACAGTCCCTAGTTGGACTACAGAGCTTCTTAGATGGATGGTTGGATCTGGCAGTTTAGTGCATGCGGTGGATTTAACCATTTTAGTGGATCTGATCCACCCCTATTATGAGATATTTTCACAAGCGCTACCGTTGTGACAATTTAAACCTGTCCACAAGACTAAGTAGTTTTAGATTCTAAGATCCATTACAAATTGGTATAAACCCTGTTTAACGTCTACAAACCACTACAATCCAATAATTTAAGAACTGTTACTATGTTTTTATTCTTGCAACTTTTCATTTCATGGTCAATAATGTTTGACACACATTTTCAACCATAACATGAGGCGCCGTACTGAACTTCGACAAACTTCCTGATCTAGGATCTCAAGTTAACTGTTTGAGATCAAATACGGGAATGTGCGAAATCCACTTTAATATAAACCAGATTTTTTGTTTTTGCTTTTTTATCAGTACCTTCTGGGATACATGATAATATTTTTACTACATATCAGGATATTAATCTGTGGAGCTACATGATTTAAAGAAAGAAAAAAAAAACTTTTAATGGGCATAAAATAAGATTTTTATAGTAAGACTCATTAATGGAGTCCCACAAGAGTCAGCACTTGGCCCTCTTCTTTCTTCATCGCACATGACCCACAGCTATACTTGTAAGTACACATACATACCATATTTCCATTACTCATTGTTTGACTTGCATTTCAGTTACCAATAAAGTATCTGATACTCAAAAAAGTGTAAGAGCTTGATAATGATTAATAAACTGTGATATTGATATCTAAAAATATTATATTGAGATGGTGGATTATCAAACACAGTAAGCATCGTAAAGCATTTATGAGAAAAAGACCGAGGGCCAATAGAGTAATACTAAACCACATATAGACATTGTGTAATCCTCTTACATCGTATCGGGGGTTTGGGCATCATGGTGGAGATATCCTGAGACCAGTAGAGTGGCACGGAGCCTCGCACCTGCACGTAAGAGGAGTAGCTGCCTGCTGTAATCGACATTACAGAGGCATCGTGGATGATCTGCTCGGTCTCCACTTCGTTTGCCACATCTCCCTTTAAATGGATACACACCCACACACACAATTATTTTCACTTATTTTCACTTATTTTCTTTCAGTTACAAATCCATAACATTTTGAGCTTAATCATAAACAAAGCCTAATTTTTTACCACAAATGTATGTATGTTACAATTATACTGTATAGAGGTTTTAATTTTCTTCCTATATACTATGCCTAACAAATTCGGACACTGCTGAGTAATCTTTTAGTCATTCGGGTAGGACATTTCAAACATTAAAATTTTTAGCTTGCCACAGAAATAGGGACGACCTCCTTCAATACAGGATTAGTAGTGTTTAAGCCTTAACTTCCAGGCAGAGGTAGTCGACTATATGACACACTGTTGAGAGGATCACTAGTCGAATACCCCCGCTACCCCCATCTTTATCCAATTTTTTAAACAGATTTTTAACCATCTTTAAGGAACTTAGATCTCCTTTTTTACCTCACAATTGGCGCCCCTCTTCAGGAAGCGGGTCCCGGCAAAACGGCTGGAACGTCGTGCAATCAAAGTGACATAAACCGGCCGGCCGTAGATCAACAATTCTGAATCTTAGAGTTAAGGACAGACATCAAAATTCTCACTCAACCTTTATTCCTTTATAACCTTCTGGAGGGAGAAACAAGAATAAAATGCAAATTACAAATTTAGGGGCATGTCGAATAACAAAAAAAGCTGTTGTACAAAATAAACAGATATCCTTTTACAACAGCTACCACACTTTCTCAAATTGGCTGCTTTAACTGCTCATGCTGCATCACAGGGCTCGGGTAACACACTCGATGGAAAGTGCCATCTGCCCTCTTCTACATACACGAACTTACAGATGCTTATGATTGGTTTCCACCACTGCGATTGATGTTTGGCTTTATTTAATCGGTTCTAGACATCCTAATGCTTTATTACGATATTTTACAATGGAAGCATTCAATCAGAAAAAAATGCCTTTGTCTATGGTTATGATTGACTACTTTTACTTTTACATTCATCTATAATCCTGGCTGCGTAATCTCCGCACTTTTATTCCTCTAAAGCCAATATGAGAGCATCCGCAGGAAAGAGGCCCACTGATCACCTTCAACCTTGGCCCTGATCCATTATGTTATGCCACTGAGAACATGTATACGCATACGCACATGAGTACACGAGAATATTCAACAACCAAGAATGAATACTCAGTAAAAACATTGTGGAAAGTGTGTTTTGGCATGGTTTCACATGGAGGCTTTTAATCCCTTTAGAGGAGCGGGTGAAGCCAAAAGCCACATCATGTTTATTTCATAATGTTCGTTTCGCTCCGTGTATGCCTAACAAGCATGTGAAAACACTGACGAAAAAAGAGAAAAAGCTGATTTTTTTTTAAGGTGTTACTGTTGGTCAAAGGAGTCCTAAATGCAAGCAGCCACATTTCATTTTCAAATATATAATATAATATAATATAATATACTGTATAATATAATATAATATAATATAATATATATATAAAGTACAGGCCAAAAGTTTGGACACACCTTCACTCAATGAGTTATGTACAGTGGAACCTTGGACTACGAGTAACGCGGTTTACGAGTGTTCCGCAAGACGAGCAACGATTTTTAATAAATTTTGACTTGAAAAACGAGCGTTGTCTTAGTTTAC
>JAQMYL010000012.1:31441933-31451933 GCA_030014365.1 Clarias pachynema
GTGTGTGTGTGTTTGTGTGTGTGTGTGTGTGTGTGTGTGTGTGTGTGTGTGTGTGTGTGTGTGTGTGTGTGTGTGCGCGCATCGGATGTCCTTATCATTCCTGACAAACAGGAATATTCCCTCTGTTATCTGGTTGTATGTTGTATGACCTGGTGGATTAAGAGACTCCCTTCTCCTATTATTTCCTGCCATTGTGTGTATTTGAGTAAATGCATTTATCACTTTGTGGGGACCAAAAATAAAATCAATATCCTCACAATCAAATCAGGTATATATATATATATTTTTTTTTTTCCTTTTTAAGATAGAATTAGATACAGTAACTATTATGATCAAAACAAGAAAAAAGGTGTGTTTGTGGTGAATGTCTGTGTCCTTGTGCTGTCGATATCAAGTGGGAAATAAGAGTTACACACACAGATAAGCATGAACGTATATAGAAACTACTGTATTTTTAATAGCTAAAGTAGATATATGTTCAATAATTTAATCAATGCTTTACTCACATACCTGTATACATACTATATACCAGTGGGTTTAAACCCATCAATAAATCTCACCCTTTCTTGTTGGTTAGAAAGGTCTTTTTTTTTTTTTAGTTTTTTTTTTTTTTTTTTACATTTTTATTGTGATATACAATTGTATATCAAGTACAATTTATTGTGACTTAATTGTGCAGTTATTAATTTAATAATAAGTTAATATTCTAAGATAAATATAAATAAAAGAGGTAAAGTTTTAATATTACCCTGCTGCTAAAGCTAAAATAAAATTAGTTAGACATTTTTTGTCCTGATTTTATTTTGATAAAATTTCTTGTCAGAAATCAACGTTTCGGGATAATGAAATAATTGAGATAATGAAAAAGATTTTAAGTTGTTACATAAGTCAGATTTTTAAGAAAAAATAATAATAAATAAAACCACGCTTTTAGAATTTTCCAAAAGTATAATTCAGAATTTAGAGATAACAATTGGTCATTATTTAATAATAATTTAGGTCGTAATAATATTTATAATTATAATTCTGAATTTTTAGATAATTCTGATTTTTTTTCAGATGTCAATTTTTAGACGAATCACACTTTCAACATAAACCAGAAGTTTTAAAATGAAAAGTCATAATTGTGAAATCATAATAAGTCAAAATTCAGACATAAAAATATTAATTTTGAGATAATAATTAAGTTATTACGATAAGTTCTAATTGTGTTCTAAATTTAACATCATTTTTAAGAAAAACATTAAGTCAGAATGTTGATAAAACAAATTAAAAAGACAAACTTTTTTTTAAAGTCCGAATTATTTTAAGGATAAGTCACACCATCCCAGTACCGCCTAATAAATAAGTCAAAACAAGTGTTAAGTTTTAAAACAATATATGCATTAAGACTGAATTCCAAAATAATAATTTTGATTTTTGAGATAATAAATCATAAATAATATATATTTTTTAGATAAGTCATAGTTTTAACATAAACATAACTTTTTTTTTAAAAAAGAAAAGAAAACAATACATTTAAATGTTGAGATAATATTAGATAACTCAGATTCTGTAAAGATAAATCCCAGTTTTAACATAAAAGTTTTTTAGAAGAAGTTGGAATTTTGTGATATCTTTTGAGATAAGTAAAATAAATAAATTAATAAATAAATAAAATGTTTAGAAGTTACAGTGTAATTTATATAGTCAGATTTTTTATATTTACTGCTGCTTTTACATCTCTGCTGCATTGACATCATTGCTTAGGATACCATGGTGATATCAGTGAGACACTGGTACTGGGTTGAGATACGTTCTACCAACTGAAAAAATATATCCAGGTCAAAAACTGACCCTGATGAATGGCTTAAAATGATGAGCACGAGCTGTGTATGGAATAGTGCAAGTCACTAACTTTATGCCTGCATCCTAAGCAAAGCTGGAAACCAGTGCATCTACTGTGTAATATAGATCATTTGTATGCATTTCTGCCTTGTCTCAATGCACACTAATAATAATACTGTACACATTCCTAACCAAGGTGTGGCAAAGGCCGTGCTAATAATTACACTCAATATTTCCTCTTTTGACTTCTAGCTTTCATCTGTTTATTTTCCTTTTTTAATCTTGATTTTGTTTATGTTTGTTCATTTCCATACATAAATTCATTAAAAAATATATTTTTCTGCAAAATGATTTGCTTTTTTTTATTCTCACTTTATTTAATGATATATATTTCTTCAAATAGCCAAAAGACATAAGATTATTAATAATGTATTAAAATCATCAGGAACACATGTTGCAACATTGCCTGTTTCCCCTGTGAATGAAGACTTTTTGGAACACCCTATACTGTATTTGCACACCACATGCACAGTGCTTCTGTAGCTATACAGAATTATATATTCCCTGCTGCTGTGCGTATGGGATAATTAGCCTTGTCTTGACTTGATAATGTCATGCACATGTCAGTCTATGGATAATCCACACTCCAATTCCATGCATCTGATTGAGGTTTAATAGTAAATGCATTATAAACCACTATTCATTACAAGGCTAGTGGACTAGTGAGGTTGTGTTATCAGTGGATCAGTGGGCTGCTGGCCTAATGTTTGCTCGGACTTTGGTCTATTCTTATCTCAGGGTGAGGTCCTGGGATCCCAGCCCCCCCCTTCATCTCACCTCCATCCAATTCCCTGGCCTGCTCTCTTATTCATTCATGACCACTAGGGCTATAAATAAAACAAATCGTGGATAAAATTGACTAGTAGCAAAAACATGCCTCGTTCTGCTGATACCACAGCCTTATGAATTAGAGAAAGAAGGTAACCTGTTGTAATTTTTTAATTCTTTCATATCTTATATGTTGAATCAAATGAAGCAGAATACTTGTGTGTGTTTTTACATTAGACACGATTTTTTTTTATTATTAATTTTTAATTAGAACTTTATTAACCCTTACATACTGTCTTACATACTACATCAACTAGAATACCTCTCTCTCACTCTCTCTCTCTCTCTCTCTCTCTGTGCCCTAGTAATATTTTTTTTGGGCGAAAACAAACCTGGCAAACAAAAACCTAATCCCGGACTCATTACTCTGAGACTTTAGAACAACAGAAAGCACAAAAAGGTCACAACCTGCCACAACACTGCAATTAAATATTTCCATATACGCAAACAGTTATGCTTGAGTGTTGTGTAAAAGATTGATTAAGTCCACAAGTAGTCCTAAACGTAGATAACCTCCTCCAATACTGCTTCACCTGATGGTTTGATGAACAGGTCAGAGGTCTCTCAGATAGACCCATTACCTTTGTGACAGATAGACATGATTAAGCTCAGTCCGTTGTTGGTCAACGAGAGCCCGAGCATGGCTCTGCATATAGACACTCACGTGGGGCATCCACTTGGCTTGATTCAGGTATAATTGATTTCGCGAGATAGTGGCATGTTCAGATAAGCTCAGAGAATGCGCTGGTGAGTGTTGGCCAAATAGTCCTGTCCCTGCCGTACACAAAGCCCATTGATCAGGCTCTGTTTCTTTCGACACACACCTTCAGAGATCAATGGAAAACTCGAGAGTAGTAAACTGAACAAATCAACAAAGTCAACAAGAAGAATGTTTTTAATCGTAGGACACATAGGAATGACTGGGATAGATATTTAAAAGGAGAAAATTATTGAGAGGGCTTTCTGTCTATGTGTGTGCGTGTGTGTGTATGCGTGTGTGTGTGTGTGTGTGTGTGTGCGTGTGTGTTTTTTTTTAACCATCTCTTCCTGGAGCCAGGGGTCCGGCTGAACTATAGCCCTCAGGAAACCTCAGGAAAAGAGGCCACCAACCACCACCACCACCACCACCATCACCCCTTCCCCATCCCTACAGCCATGCTGTCTCACGTCAGGACTAACCTGCACACAGGCCCCCATTTATCCCATTTCCCATCTTTTCATCCCTTTTTTTGCTGTCTCTCAGACAGCAATTCGAAATACTTTTCCCCTTAAACAAACGCCTTCATCCCTGAACTCTGTCACTCCTCCACCTCGCTTCCTCTATCTACCCCTTCCATTCCTTCAACCGGCACCTCGTTCATACACACGCTGACAGCATTCTGGCCTTTGGTGATCACACAGGCACTGCTGAGGAGACTTTTTTTTCCCAGACGTTTTTCAGACACATGTCTGCTAATGCTCACGCACGTACATATGAACTTTCCTTCATTCTTATAATACCTCCGTATAATTTTACAAAACAGTCTTGTGACTTATAATAGACTGATAGACAGATAATAATGTGATCTTTGCTTTTTGCAGGACTTTGGGCAAAAGTCATTCTGTTCTCATTAGTCAGCATGGGCTCTTCGACTCTGCAGCCAACATTACTGTTTCTTTGGAATTATGACCAGGTAAAAGTTACACATTAATAATTTTATATTCCCATTAGGGCCATATTGTGCAAATTACCCTTTCACTAAAAGCTAATAGAGGAGGGGTCAGACGTAAATCACTAAACGCTAAAAATTTAATGTGTGTGTGTGTGTGTGTGTGTGTGTGTGCGTGTAAACATTTTGTTCTAATATAATTTCACCACCTTGCTTTTTTTTACCTTCAAGTAACCCCGACCAGATCATAAAACATTCTGATGTAAAAGATTTAGAAGAAATGAATATGAATGAATAAAATGAATCTAAATACTGGCTTCTCTGGCTTTTTATTTGGATTTGGACTGACCAGATTAATTATATAAATTATAACTAATTATCATATTGAATTACCTGAATTACTTGAATTAATTCCAGAACAACTCCCTGAAGCACATTTCTAGATGAACTGAACACTTTCATACTTTCTGCTTGAATGGACAAGAGAGCACTCCTCTCAGTCTTGTGTGCTCCTGATTGGTGGTGGTTTATCCAGTTGGCATCACAGAGCCTTGTGGCATGGCATTGCTGTGGCCTTGTGTCTCAGACAGGAGGGCGTATAGGGCCCAGGGAGTACTGTATGTGGCTTTTAGGGATGGAGACGGAGACTGAAAGAAGGAAATGATAATATGGAGCGTCATGCTTGTTTTTCTCTGCTCACTGCCTTGTAAGGGGCAAGACAAATCCGCAGAAACAATAATCAAGTTTGTGCACCTACAGACAGTGAAATGCCCAATAATATGATAGAATTATATCTTTTTTCTTTTTTCTATAAATATATTTAGAGATAGTAAGAGTAATTGGTGCTCAGCTCAGAGAAGATGAAATGCTCTAAGGCAGTGCTTCTCAAAGTGAGGTTTGGAAAAAAATGTTTTTTATGTGTAATATTATGGTTGTGGACTTGTCATTTTGACAGGAAACTCAAAATTATTTGAGTTTTATCCAAATGTCAAAACTGATGAAATGTTCAGTTTAAATAGCTCCAATAAATAGCCAGATTATTATATTATATTCAGATTACTGTATATGAGCTTAATGTTTCTAATAAGCTTGATTTGATTAGTCGGCTTATTTTTATAGTGGATTTTATTTGAAAAATGATCCCTGGCAGCAAATAACGTTTGAGAAGCCCTGTTTGAAGGATGCAGGTTGTTAGCTATAAATCTGCCCAAAACAACAACATCAAGACTTCCGATACACCCCGAGCTGGACAATAGCGGCGTCATGCATGGCCTTCAGTAACAAGCATGACCATCCATCACTCCTGATGTTCCTGTCCAATGTACTGAAGTGACTGAATACTCAACACAAGAATAAGGATGATATATTGACAAATGTTTTTAAAATATAATTAGCATTTTTATTGTGTTACTCCTTCCTACTTTGTTCTTGTTGTTTTTTTTTATTTTTTTTTTATTGTTGTTGATGATGATGTTGGTGTTGGTGTTGAGGCTATTGCTGTTGCTCATCTTCTTCTATTCTTAATACTATTTTATTATTTTTATTACTTCTGCTGTTTTTATATTTATTCTTTTTAATTTTCTTATTCTTCTTGATGATGATGATAATAATAATAATAATTATTATTATTAGGATGTTTGATAATAGTAAACAAACTTTATTAATTCTTATTGTACATATTGTACATTAGTTTTCAGCACTGTTATGAATTCATAAAAAACGTTTTTCTTTTTTATTGTAATTAAACTGTTTAATTAATTTTATCCACTTTTGCTCACGGCATATGAGTTATTTTCTGATTTTCGATTTAGTAAGTTAGTAGCCTGACACTATTATACTGTAGGAATTCATTTGTCACACTTAATAAATACATTCAGTACATTCAATTTATTTCCATTTTTATCTCTATAACTTTATACAAGTTTTATTCGTACTATGATCTGATAGTTAATAATAATAATAATAATAATAATAATAATAATGTTTTTTTCCCAAATACATTTTAAATATTATTAGGTCATAACATTTTTTAGGTTTCTAAACCTAACCCAAAAAGCCACACTCAACTCTTAACTTTACGCACAGGAAAATTAAAGCATTTCAGAACCATGTTCAGTACAGAATAATTCAGGAGTTAAAAAAACCATCCTATATACATTCAGAAGAGTTTATTACAGTGCAAGTTATTGAGGATGTATTTTATTGACAAATATGTAGAAAGTTAAGTAGAAATAAGGAACATGAATTTAACCTATAGGGCGGAACAATCTGCAGAATTTGCAGAAACAAATTCTGCAAAGAGAGAGAGAGAGAGATAGAGAGAGAGAGAGATTTCTCCACCCCACCACTCTCACTCCATCCCCACTCCGAGTTCTCCCTCCTTCCTCCTGAACAGGTAGAGGTTCCTGTAGCGCGTGGCGCAGTACCATGTCCGGGGAAAGAGAAAGTCGCAGGTAGTCATTCTGCAGCTCTGTCCTGGGAGCGAGCACTGCGGATTATCACCTCACCTCATCCACACGGACATGTATCAGGGTCTGAGTATGGCTGCGAACCCGGGTTCCTACGAGGCGAGCTTCGTGCACAACGCTGCGTCGCCGGTGTACGTGCCGAGCACGCGTGTGGCGCCGGTGCTGCCCGCGCTCTCGTACCTTCAGCCGCACGGCGCCGCGTCCCAGCAGAGCAACGCGGCTTCGGGTCACTCGGCCTGGCCTCAGGCAGCCTCGGACCCCGTGGCGTCGTACAACACGAGCGGGGCGCACCACTCCCCGGTGTCTCCGCGCTTCACGTTCTCCGCCAGCCCGCCCATGAGCTCGGCCGCGAGGGAAGGCGCCACTTACACCAGCCCGCTGAACGTCACGGCGAACGGACGGGAGCACTACGGCGCGCGCGGCCTGGGCGCGTCTTACCCCGCTCACTATCCCGCGTACGTGAGTCCAGGCGTCGGGGGAACCTGGGCTGCGTCGCATTTCGACGGCTCGGTGCTTCACAGTCTGCAGTCTGCAGGGCCGACCGGCGCCCCGAGGCACCCGAATCTGGGTAAGAGCTTACATCCACAACACTTATTTCCCCCCCCCAATTATTATTATTATTATTATTATTATTATTATTATTATTATGATGATTATTATAGCTCAACCATATATCTTGTATAGTAACCCTGTCCTCAAGTAACATCCAGCACTTCAGAAAGAGGAAATAACACTTCCAGCATACCTGTCTCTTCTTAATAACTCAATGTTGCTGTTGTTGTTGCTGTTTTAAATAAATATTCAAAGATTTAAGATAAAAGGAGCTATCCCTCAAATAATCCATTGCTCTGGTAAAACAATCAGTTTCTTTTTTTTTTTTGCTTTAAACGCTTAGAAATGCTTAAAATCATCGTCCAAAACGATTTATAAAAAAGAAACGGTTAATAAAATCGCCTAGTATTAAAAAAAAAAAGCAGTAATAATAATATGGACACTAATGCTAATAATAATAATAATAATAATAATTTGTCTAGAACAGCATTTTAATTCTTATAACAAGAAGATGTCGATACTGAATAACAAAAATGATATGCTAATGATATATAATGCCGTGTTTATAACCTATTTTGACGGCGACGTCAAATGATGTTAAATTAGAAGCTTAAAAAGGTTAGATTTAGGCGATTAAGGCTACATCAGTTTAATACGATTTCAACGAATTTCCTCTACTACATTATTATAATAAACTTTAACTCAATTCTATTCAATATTTTATTAGACAAGATTTGGCCAAAATATTTACGTCCTCTATCCGACATTACGCACATACGCATTTTTTGTATACCACTAATTACAGTAAATTAAAATCCATGTCTTTAAGCGGATTTTTTTAATTGTTTTTTTTTTTATAGCTGTTTCTTGTTAGTATAGATGTGAAACCTTCGATCACTTAAATAAATCGATCAATACATTCATGTATTTATTTTATTTTTATTAATGTATGCAAATACATTTAAGACACGAAATCCTCCTTCACAAAGTTACAACAAACGAGCCATAAAACCGAGTTGTTTCTGGTAAAACAATGTAATCGAAAGTCTTGAAGTTGCGGCCAGATTTGTGTTCAGGAAAAAAACGGAATTGAAGGCGTGTGCGTTATTTATTTATTTATTTATATGTCGTGAAAAAAATGAACCCTTTAATTGGGCCAAATTTAAAAAGTTCAGGGTGGGCCAAAATTTTTGGAAATCTGAGCTGTAGCCATTTGTAACATTGCCACTGAAAAATCAAAACAACAAAGTAGACAAATCAAAGAAGGTGCAGGTTTGTGTCTACTGTGAACCAAAATCAGTTTTTAAAAATTATTTAATTACATTTATCATAAGCATAAAATCATACTACCCTCATCCGTATGTATAAATATGACAAATTGATAAAACATGCTTGGTGGCAAATAAATAGCTAAACAAAATTGATAACTACTGTCCACCCAGGATTTTTTAAACCAAACAAATTATTAAGATTTTCTAATTCAAAAATTAGGAAAACAAAATACTCAAAGTCAGACTCAAGGGTTACACAAAGACCATCAGTGATACTCATGTAAGAGAAAAGAAGGGCACTAAGAATCTGTCAAGCATGTGACTAATAGCCGAAATAATAAGCCAGGCTTAAATATTAGCCCTCTCTTATCTAATCACACACTCCTGATGTTCCAGATTGATTGGATCACTGCTTTGTGGATTGTGGACTGTTTCGAGCTTATTGCTCGGGATGTGAACATGAGAGCATCTCTTGCACCTCTATCAGTTTGCTATCTATCGGCGGAGAACAGCAGTGGACTTTGAGCAGGCTAATAATGAAAAAGTCAGCACTGAAAATAGAGGGCAGCGTGGAGATGGGACATGTTTAGGTTTATCTTGGTAATAATTATTATGTTTGCGACCGTGAAATTCTAATAAAAGTGAAAAAAGTCTGCAGTGTTGAAACAACACATTCAGTGTTGTCCAGTGTAACCTGCTCCTGGATTCTATCTGATCGCTATGGTTAGTAAACCTGCCAAATATTTAATTACATGCTCATAAATGTTAGAAAAAATAGATTTAAATAGACAACCTTCTGAGCTATCCCTTAATGCCTTAACACCTGAGCGACCATGTCTAGCCCAGTTTGTTCATAGCAGTTAAATGTTTTTGTAGTATTTACAGTTAAACTCAAGGTGAACACAAAGACCAATATCACCTCTGCCAAAAACATTAGATATCCCACTATGCACTGTGCTGTAAACCAGTGATTGCATAATCATTTACAGTACAATCCTGTAAAATAATAAAACAGCATTTTGTTTTAAAATAAATACTTAAAATTTACAACTGTTTTTTTTTTTTTTTTCCAAAAATGGGCTAACAAATAAAATAATAATAAAAAAATGAAATTAATAAATTACTGCTAAATAATGCCAAAAAATATATACATAAAACATAAAATTTAGGAATCAACTGAGCGATATGACAAACACACCAGATTGTATACTGAACTAAAAAATCCTCCTCTGTCCAATCAATCAGCAATTATAAATATTTTGACAGTTCATAATCTTGTCATTGATGTGCTTTGTGGAATTTTGTAATTGCCAGGAAGGAGGAATAAATCAGTGTCTCAGTGTAG
>JAQMYL010000012.1:31453114-31476475 GCA_030014365.1 Clarias pachynema
TAAAAAAAATTTTTTTGCCCTGAGTTTATATCTCTTTTTATATATGTTTTTTTTTTTTTGTGTGTGTGTGTGTGTGTGTGTGTGTGTGTGTGTGTGACTTTCCTCTCTTTTATTCCATCAATTGTCCGCACTGATCAATCCTTCAGCATGGCTGTTAAGGAGCTCTCTCATGCACTTTGTGTTGTTTCCATTTATAAAGATTAGCTCAATTTTTCTGCTCTATATACAGAGCAGCTTTTTGTTATCAAAAGAGGACCTGTCACATGCTGAGAAAAAGCAGAACCTCTAGCAGACATGGAGGGCTAAAACATGAGAAATGACCCCTCCTGCTGGTCAAAAACAGGCAACAGTTATAAGTTATAAAGTTATGGAGTAATGCTTGTTGGATGGGCTGTTTAATTTTCCTTGGGTTTGGGATAGATTGTAGAGATGCCACGAAGTCATAAATTGATCCCATGTGTGTTTTCAAATGAAAATAAAGATATTACTTTAGCCGGAGTACAAAGATCTGATCCAGCATTTTCTGCTGATATCAGCCTGATATAAGTGGATTGGTATTTAAAAAAAAAAACACACACACACACATAGTAAACCTACTTTTACCTCTCCAGTCCACAACCCTTAAACTATTATTCATCACGATTCATGATGTAACCATCATTCATGATAATTCAACCATTACTCAGTTAAACATTCAGCTATTTTTTCTTTCTCCAGCTAGCATTGCTAGCTTATAACCCTTAACAGCTAGAAACCAAGCTAAGCTTCAATGTATAAACTTTGAACAATCGTTACATTAAGAAGCTAAATAAGCAGGCAGTATATATTAGGAAGCGATGTAGGAAAAATATTACAGCATATACTGTGTGCTCTTCATCACTATTAATTGCATAAGGAGCTTATTTTGTGGGAAATGAAGTCAGCATAGAAGCCAGTCATTGCTAGGATTAGTAGGATACTATCCATTACTAGGATACATGTAGAAATATGACATGTACCAAACTCATGTCAGTGTGTGTTTATAGACCACTCTACCATAAAATATGAATGTTACAAGGTAGACATGGGACAGCTCAGTTAAACAGAGCAATACTTTGAACATGACTGGTTTGACCAAATGAAACATTCGAACGCTTTCTCTTTCTCAATCGCTGCTATTTAGATCTGTTCGATGATTTCGCCGAGGGCCGAGAGTGTGTGAACTGCGGGGCCATGTCCACTCCTTTGTGGCGGCGAGACGGGACTGGTCATTACCTTTGTAATGCGTGTGGACTCTACCACAAGATGAACGGCATCAACAGACCGCTGATCAAACCCCAGAGACGACTCGTGAGTCAAATTCACTTGTCATTAAATGTAGCGTCTTATTCTCATGATGGATGTCTTTATATCTTTATGAACGTGAGCTACTGGATGAGCAGATGGGAAAAAATGTCATATATAGGAAAGAACAAAGGGTGGTATGGTGGTGTAGGGGTTAACACTGTGGCCTCACAACTCCAGGGTGGAGGGTTTGATTCCCACCTCGAGTCTGTGTGCATGGAGTTTACATGTGCTTGGAAGGTTTCCTCCAGGTACGCCGGTTTCCTCCTACAGTCCAAGACATGCAGATTAAGTTAATTGGCTTTTCCAAATTGTGTGTGTGTGTGTGTGTGTGTGTGTGTGTGCCCTGCAACCCTGTCCAGGGTGTATTCCGCCTTGTGCATTAAGTCTCCTGGAATACGCCCCAGGCCCCCTTGACTCTATATACAGGATAAAGCAGTATAGAAGATGAATGAATAAAAGAATGAATACTGTAGTAAGATTAAGGTTGTACTAACTTACAGTAAATGAAATAGTATTGTATATAATGCAAACCAAAAGAATAGAATCGTTAGACAGAAAGCAAATGAGGTGCCATTTTCTTATCTTGTAATAATGCTTGATCAGGTGTTAATACAGTATATTCAGGCCACAAGTTAATGTTATTTGCCACAGCATGTTGTAGCTGTGACCTGCATAACTTGAGCAGACATTTTGATATGTTGAGGAAAAAGGTCATATTTTTAATTGCTTGTGAGGAACAAACAAAATCACAAACTACTGGAGTATCCACAACTGAACACCAGTAGGACTTTATGATGCATTTCAAGATGGAGCAAAAATATTAATCTCCATGCTTAGGTTTCTGTGGACACATTTGATTAATCTAATTGATTTTTCTTTATTGCAGTCATTTTTATAAGACAATGATTGCTGCAGGATAGGTATTAAGAAATAGATGAAAAGAAATTTACCTCATGGCATTAATGTATTAATTCATGGCCACGTGGACCTCAATTTGAGGTCTTGAAGAACTCAAATTCATGGCCACAGTTAATACTTTTAAATAAAAATAAAAAAACAACCGAAACTGCAAATTATTAACTAGAAAAAACAATTAAGATGGATAGGAAGATAGGGTGAACACTTTTCTTGCTTGTCCATACGTGATAAGAAATGCATTTATGTATAAACACTCTTGTTTATGCAATTTAAAAATCTTCTATTCAGAAAGTTCAGGAACAAAAAGCTAGGCAAAATTTTTTTTTTCTTTTTATCTTTTTCTTACACACTCCCTTTCAGTCTGCTTCCAGGCGGGTGGGCTTATCCTGCACTAACTGCCACACAACAACCACCACTCTGTGGAGACGAAATGCAGAAGGAGAGCCTGTGTGCAATGCCTGTGGCCTCTACATGAAGCTCCACGGGGTGAGCTCCACACCGACAATATTATTAATATGTTTGATGATAAGATCTAAATTAACTAGAGTTATGATTAAACTACTTTCAGCATAAGGAGACACTGGGTCGAAATTTATGATTCTAAGACACTGACCCATAAGGTTTTTAGTCTGAATAAGATCAAAGAAGATCTGGCTTTACACACAAAGTCTTGATATGTAGGCTTACTTTAAAATCTAATTTTGAACAAATTTTCTCCAACACAGGTTCCTCGTCCACTTGCTATGAAAAAAGAAGGGATTCAGACACGCAAGCGCAAACCCAAAAACCTCAACAAGTCCAAACCTGGTATGAAAGTGTCTTCTTACACTAAAGTTCTTAAAGTAGGTTGTGAGGAACCACCCAAGGGTCAGTGAAGTGTACATAGGGGGTTTACTTTTACTATATATAAAATGGGGAACAAAAAGATGAGATGTATGATGAGACAACATTGAAAATCTGAGGGGGTTTCATATTTTATAAAAAATATTTTTTTGAGAAAAGTCAAAGACCAAAAAAAGTTTCTATTGCAAAAGGTCAAATTTTCTGTTAGTCTTATTCCTTCCATGGAAGCAAATCTTCAGAGGTCATCATATTTTTGAAGTCCCTGCTAGTTTGAGTGCAGACTGTCATTAATAATGACAATAACCTCATACTAAGAAACTCTTAGAAATTCACATAAATATTTCCAAGATTGTACTTTTCCCTCAAATTGCTGTTGCTCGGATTTGCTATGAATAATTGCTTGTTGTCGATTAAAACAAAAATGCAACAAAAATGATGGCAAAAATCAAGCATATTTATTAGTGTGTTTAGACTTTTGGACCTGTATTTTATATACAGTACATTAGACCTGCCATTCCCAAACTTAAACCAAAAGGCTACACTTAATCAGAAATATTTTATGGGAATTTTAAACCTAAATACAAAACCGTTTTATGTATTTGTTATAAATAACCTCTCACGTCTACTGTACTCTTATGGGCCACACTTCTGTAACTACGGTACTACAGTACATTAGGATATTTAAATGGTCACTTGCATGTTCACTCAGTTTTAAGTTTAAACCAAATTTAAGCCATTTAATTAAAATGTAAATTATTTGTAAATTATGTTAATTTCAATCTAATGATAGTTTTACTAAAATGTTCTTTGTGGATAGAAAGTTCAGGATTAAAAAGTTCTAATAAATAGCCAGAAAACTGTACACACATGAATAATAGGCCTCATTTCTTAATCTCTTCGTAAAATTGTGGTTAAAAGTTAGAGTAATAGTGTTTTTTTTTTAATTCTCATCCTATCGAGGGCAATCAAGTCAAACCGGGACTTTTGCTTGTGCAAAATAACAGAACGCAGTTATGAGAGTTAAAAACTCCCTTTAATTCTTTATATAATCCCCTGCTACACTAATGCACTTATCCCACATATGTCTGTTCCGCAAGTTGGCGACAAGTTATGCATCGATTTTCAAGAGCCAGACGTTCCACTTGCTAGTGGGCTCCGAGCCACCTTGGTCAGGATTCCCATTCACTGATGTACAGCCATTTGCAACATTTACAAAGAAAAAAAGTCTCATCACCCTACTGTGTTTGAAGTCTTCTGTAAATATCAATAGGTTTAACGTCTTCATTCGCCACAAATTTTCCCGATTTGACTTAACACCACATGTATTTGTGAATATATTTATTTGTCTCCAGCTGGGTAAAGGAGGTGTATGAATTAAACAGTTAATTTAACAGATAGTGTTCCTAAAATGTTTGACAGTATGGAGATGAAAAAGTGATGAAAAGTTTTTAAAAATAAACTTCAAATCAGAAGAAAGAAATAAATGCAAAATTTAAAAAATTTTATTGAATATTTGAAATATTAATGAATGCTTACCTGATGATTGACAGGTAACCCCGGGAATGATAGCCACGCCCCTTCTAATGCCGCCAGCACAGGTGGCAACGCAATAGAACACCGTCCCATCAAGACTGAGCCAGACACGCCCACTCTCTATTCCCATCATAACATACATACACAGGTGAATATCCAAGATTGCATATTTGCACATATCTTTTGTTTGTTCTTTGCATGCTTGAGGTTGAGATGTACTAGTAATATCAAGCGGTGCTTTCTATCTAGATCTCATACATGGGAGGCCAAAGTGGGACTTCATCACTGAAGCTCTCCCCAGGAGCCCATACTGTAGCACCCAGTTCCAAAAATGAGCCTTGGAACAGCCTGATCCTCACATGAACCTGCTGTCAAATGTTTTAGTCAAGCTTCACAGGACTAGTAGCAAACCGGTGATGAGAAAAAAGACTAAAAAATGGACAACCCGACAAGAAGTCATGTAAAACAAACACAACCATGACACTGTGTACGGTGATTGTGCGTAACTCAGACTTGACAAAAAGCCAGAGAACCTTGAACCCAGATGACATGCATGATATCTGAGACCTACGTATATGAACATAACCTGGTCAAATACAGACTTCCAGACTGCTGGAACTACTTCACCAAGAGTAAATGTGTCGTCAGTATTTATAAAGTGACAACTAAACAACTCCGTGTGCCTTTATTTCTTCAATACATTGCTCTCGGTGTTTGATTACTGAAAACCTGTTTGTGCTTACTACTAGCTGTGCTTACGTACTTTCATTATATGTTAAAAGTACACTCCTTGTCCAAGAATGACTTCAAGAGAAGATTTTCTTAAAGAGGATATATAAAGCACTCCTCATGTGGTCTAAACCTATCCTGGTCAAACTACTTTGAGGGCATTAAAAACAGCCACAAAAGCATTAAAATATCTGTTAATACTTCATATAACTGTGAATTCACCAAGTAGTTATTTAATCTATTTGTACACTTGTAATACAATACTACATGAACAGTGTGACAGTAAGAGGCCTATTTTTTGTTGTTGCTACCCTTTAAGAAGAACACCTAATATTTATTGACTTGAAGCAAACAGGGTCTTCATGTTCACAGCTAGGCTATAGCGATGGGTCTGAATTCTACATGTAGATGAGGATTCATGTTTTGTAATAAAGTGTTTCAGACTGCTCATGAATTTTATTTCAGTGTATAACAAATTGTATGTATACCATGCGTATTGACACCTTGATCTATTATTATGGTTAATGTGTTGGACTGAAATGAACAGTGCATTGAAGTTTTTTTCTGTGTTTATCTTGGAGTATCTGGTCTTTCAGAAGAATTTAAATAAATAAATAAATAAATAAATATGCTAGCCAAGTTCAAGGAAATGTCTTGTTACTTTGATCATACATGAAGGTGGGGCCATCTACTTTTCATCTAAACATACTTTTTTCATTAAATAAATCTGAATCACAATAACATCAGTATTTTATAAAAAAATTTATTAAAAAAAGAACTTTAACACTAAAATCATGAAATAATAATTGATTGTAATTAATATTATGAAGTATTAGTACAAATATCAGTAACCCCAAACTATGTCATTGGTGTTACTGTTCCACAAAAAAGTTTCACTTTGAAATACATTTGACAATTTAAAATTGCTCCTGCATTAGAGATCATTAGATTTAGAGCACTGGACAATTGCAAAAGCTATTTCAGATGTCTCTCTTCACTTGTTTAGGAATGTCATAATTATTTTACAGTTTTATGCAAAGGTTTTAAGTCATTGGTGTTACTCATTTTATAATTATAACTGTCAAAAAATTGGACATTTAAACTCAAAAAATTGGACATAAAAACTCAAAAAATTGGACATAAAAACTGACTAATTTATTGATTTTGACCATGTGATCTTACAAATGGAAGCCATTTGGTAAACAGTTTAGATTTTTCTCTAAATTGTAATTGGTGTTATGCAAAAGGGTGTACCCCACCTCGTGCCCCAAGTCTCCTGGGATAGGCTCCAGGCCCCCCTCGCGACCCTGTATACAGGATAAAGCGGTATAGGCGATGAATAAATGGTAAAGTGATGGTTATGTGATTAACAAGTGATATTTTAGACTTAGTATCAAGCATTTTTTTTGTTTTAAATATTCTTTAGCCATTGTTGTTTAGAAATACATTTGCATAAGTTCATATGGTGGTATTTAATATGTGCAATTTTATTTACAAATATTTAAATAATTAAGTCCTTTTTGTTCTTGTTATTCCTCTGCCCTGTATTTAATATTGCTCAGATTATATCTAACACCAATGACAAAACAACAACATATGAATTCTTAAATTAAATTTATTTAAGTTTAAAAGTAAGTTCTTGCTATTAAATAAGTTCTGTGTGTGAAAGAAAAAAATTAATTTCAGAAGATTTTTTTTTTAACCCAAACTCCACCTTTTCTGTAGAATGACCCAGATACAGTTTACTGCAGAAACACCATTTGTTGGTAATATATGAGGATGACGCTGACTGAGCTTCCAACCAATCAGAGCCCAGATTCAGCACACGCTTAAAGAGGCGGGGCATCAGGCCAGAAGCTCTCAACGCTTATTGGCTGCTCGAAATCTGAGCCCATGACACGAAACCAATCACAAATCTCAGTTGATCTGACGTTTCATGCGATTTTAAAGATCCCTTCTTGCGCACTCAAACACACACACACACACACACAGGTGGCAGGGGATTTTACAGTGTTACCTACCGGAATAAAAAAAAATAGCCGCAAGCACAAGCTGAACACACTCCCACTGCATACATGTTCAAATGTAAATATTAATAATATTAATAATAATCATAATAAAGATGGATGTCATCAAGTCATTAGGCCATCCAGAGGAAATATACAACCTTTTCATATACAAAATGGGAGGCTGTAGAACTGTGATGCCCAAACTGGATTATGTAAGTCATTTTATTTATTTCATCATTATTATTTTTTATTATTTTTCTGAATGTGCATGCATCACCAGCATTCATTCATCAAAGTCTCTATCAGGATTTTGCATTTAATTGTCTTGTCTGCTGAGACAAATTGTCTTGTCTGCTGAGAGGTTTTAATAAACTGAAAGACATGTCATTTGTTTTAATCAGCTTTGTGGGATTACTAAAAGAGAGAGAGAGAGAGAGAGAGAGAGAGAGAGAGAGGCATGATTGACAGCTCTTACAAAATAGTCAGGAATAGTCAATAGTCAAAATAGTCAATAGAAAAATCTTTTTTATTCCTCCTCCAAAAAAAAAAAAAACAGAAAGATACGTATGAGAAGAACTAAGGTTCGAGTACACCTGACCATCACAGCCATACTGTATGTGCATGTGGAACATCCCGTCCCTTTGCTATTACAGTCAGTTCTACTCTTTTGCCAAGGCTGTTCTCTTCACTGGACTTTGAAAGTTGACTATAGCTTGACAGACGTGTGCTCCTTCAGTCATAAGAGCATCAGACGCTGATGTCAAGCAAGGAGACCTATTGATCAATCAGGTGTTCAGTGGGGTTCAGGATTCTTCCACTCCAGCCTTGGCACACCATGTTTTCATGGAGTTGGAACAAGTTTGGGGTGTCTTAGGACCAGAGAACGGATAGTGTAAAGCTATTGTTTTACAGCTTACAAAGACGTTCTGTACAGTTGTGTGCGTTCAACGTTGTGGCAACAGTTTGTGTAGGAACTGCATCTGATGTATGTCATCAGGTGTCCACAAACTTTTGGCCATGTAGTGTCTCTGCATATACAAATCTGAAACTTTGCTCACCTTGATCACATATTTTGTTTGCCAGGGTTGTATACTTGCAAAAGTATGTGGACATCTAGATTACCAAAACTATGGGCCGTTATACAAAGATGTTAAAACATCATCTAATCTGCTGGGAAGGCTTTACAGTGTATTTTGGGATTTTCTTATCCATTTTATTTACACATACAGATGTATATTTGCTCTTTTGTAGATACATTTGCATAACTGATGCTGCACATAACTATTGATAATGATGGAGACCCAGAGCACCGTGGTACACGTTACCGTTACCTTTAGGCTCACAAGCTTTTGACTCCTTATTCAAAAGATGTTAACTGGAAAATTAACACTTTATTTCAAGGCTAATGCCACTTGTTACGGTATGCTTATTTACATTTTATAGACTATTAATTAAATGGACTTTCATACAACTTAACAAATTCATCAAAACTGCGCTGAATATTTTAGTGTTTTAGCAAAAGTCAGACCGTGGTGTTGGTGTAAGCTGCCTACACATGGTGTAGTAAAAATAAAGTATAAACAGGAAGAAGTATAAAAGAAGTATAGGGAAGTGTGAATGTGTCTGCGAAATAAAGCTTCACATTTTACAGTTAACATTCTGTGGTAATGTACTGTATTCTTTGAAATGGGAAATGAGAGTGGTTTTGAGCTAGGTATGCTGAACAAAGAGGGGAATTAGAGAGTTTTGTTGGGCAGTCCTAAAACTAGTCTTTCCTTAATACAGGGTTAAACAAAGGCTTGGGTCCATAGACATTTTCCGGATATGAAATTTGCTGTATTTCTTTGTATTTCAGACCCAAGATCGCTTCAAAACTAACAACCAAAAATTAAATACAATCAGTTCTACCACTACTCAACAATTATCTCTGGGTTACCATCAGTTCTTATTCATTATGAAATGTTCAGGGTTATTTAGGGTTATCTACAAGTACAGTGAAATCAAAGCCATAAATTTGAGGACTTGTATTTACTTTTGTTTTTTTGTTTTTTTTACTGTTGATCCTGACTTTTGGGCCAACCTGTATTTGCCAGCATATTTAGATATGTTTCCATATGCAAACTAGAGCTGGGCAATATGACAAATATAATATTGATATCATGATCAATTGCACGATCACTCACTCACTCTCTCACTCATCGTCTATATCGCTTTATCCTGCATGGTCGCTGGACCTGCAGCCTGTTTAGGCCATGAGGCGGGATACACTCATGATGGGGTGCCAATCTATCGCAGCACACACACATACAGTATACACAATTTGGAAATGCCATTTAGCATAATCTGCATGTCTTTGGACTATGGGAGGAAATCGGAGTACCCGGAGGAAACCCACCAAGCACGATGAGAACATGCAAACTCCATGCACACAGACTCGAGGCGGGAATCAAACCCTCAATCCTGGAGGTGCAAGGGTACAGGGCTAACCACTAAGCCACTATATTCATCAAAAATACATAATGCAGAGAAATTGTTATCATGTCATAATTGATCTGTGAAACAATGGATCAATTATGATATGATACAAATTTGTCTGTCTCATGTTTTTTTTTATGCCACCCCTTCCACCCCTTTAAAAACAACTTAAAAAAAAAAAAAAATTGGACTTTAATTGTTCCTTACTAGCCAAAAACAAACAGAGAGATAACTTGATTAATGCCTGCACCACATACTGTATTTCTGCAGGGAAATACGACTCTTTTCAGTGAATCAATGATTAAAATGAATCGACTCAGCACTTTAATAAAATGCGATTCTTTAATTTCCCAAGCAATTAATTGCTGTTTTTTTTTATCCAAACAAGCTTGTTGCTTATACATTGTACTTATTTTTAATGGTAGTTTGTCTATTGATCAAGAAAATACACACTATGCATACTTAAGTTTTTATTGATTCATATGCGAGTCGACTCCTAATCCCTGAATCGACTCTCTTATGATCGATACTTCGCCGTTATAATGTTATAACATTATAAAGTTTTATTTTTATTTTTTTAATAAGTTGTAAAGTAGAACGTTAGAACAGTCATGAAGTGAGGGAAAGTTAATAAAATATTTATTGTAATTTGTCACACAGCAGTAAATCCGTGTAGTGTCGTGGTTGTGGAAAACCTGGGTGGAGGGGGCGGGTGGTAAGTTAGCCACTCATGCTAAGTGTGAGCTGGAGTTATAGCCGTTTACATACGGCGTGGTCATAACTTTAACACCACACACACTCATGTTATGACTTCTTGGGGAGGCTGACTTTCACACATGGCGGGGGTTTGCTGTAAGAGCGCGGGCCCGCTCTCGGTGTTTAAGCGCACTCTGGCGGTGCGCGGCGGCTCGCCCTCGGCCCCGCGCTCTTGCCCCGCAGCCTGCGGGAGGAGAGGCGCTCAGGAGGGCTGCGCGGTGCTCGCGCGCCCGCTGCACCTCCACACGCCCGGGCCGCGACGATACGCAACGCATCTCTTCTGCTCGTCTGTGCAGGAGTCGATGAGCGCGAGCCTGCGCGCGTGCTACGTCTATCTGAACCAGACGAGCCGGAGCTTCGCGGCAGTGATCCAGGCCCTGGACGGCGACCTGCGGTGAGCATATTTCAACATTTATATACGGCACAGACTGCAACTTGCAAAACAAAACAAAAAAAGAGCCATGCTTCCCTGAGAGGCGTGTCCTGAAGCAAGTAAACAAGTGTCAGCGAGTAACTTTGTGTCATTGCAGAACTTGCACTTTTCTTGATCGTGTTTGCATTCTGCGTGTTAGGGAGATCATAACGTAAATAATGGTTCTAACCTTACTGTTTTGTGTTTTTGTTGTCAGCACGAGGTTCTGTTTTATCTCTGACGCCATGTGCATGATTGCACGCATTAATTTTGTCTTGTTGTCTAATGTTGTAAGTTTCCTTGCTTCCATACTGTTAGTGCCACTTCCTGAGTTGGGATGACTCTTAATCATCACAATCAGGATTTCTTTTGTTGCATTTTATTGGGGGGGAAAAAAACAAGTTTGCTTTCCAGGAAAACATATTGACCATGTCTCAGCCATAACATTAAAACCACTGAAGAAAAAAATAATAAACGAACATTGATTATGTCGTTACAGTGGCACATGTGAAAGGAGTGGCATATACAGTATAAGGCAAGAAGGCGAACAGTCAGTTGTCAAATTTGATGTGCTAAGTAGAAAAAATGGGCAAATGTCAACATCTGACTGACTAGGGTGAAATTGTGAAGGCTAGACAACTTGGTCATCTCCGAAACTGCAGGTCTTGTGAGGCGAGTCCAGTGTCCACTGAAGTGGTTCAAGGAAGTCACTGCTTACTGTTCGACTGGTCCCAGTAGTGTTGCCATCTCCTCAGTAAGGAAAGTAGCAATTGGCTGTCCTAGAAGTTCCTAGAAGTCGCTATATGACATATAATTTGCATAATTGTCAATTTGCTTGCAATTGTAATTGACACTGTAGGAGAAAAGAATAACGTCATGGGAGAGCCTAGAAAAGACCCTGTAAATGAGCTATTTTAAGTTGATTCTTTGTCAGTTGGATTTTTTTTATTTTGTCACAGAGAGAAACAAACACAGTGGACGAGGTGCGTAAATGCCTCATGGCAGCAGCCGCTGCTTGTTGATAATACGTGCTTGCTTTCACGTATTATCAACAAGTCACCAACTTTTCAGAATTTTTGGAGAGTCTCCAAAAATTCTGAAAAGTCTCCAATATCACCAGAAAAAGTCGCTAGTTAGTCGCTTTTGACAAAGAAAGTTGCCAAGAGTTTGAAAAGTTGCCAGACATAGCAAGAAAGTCAACAAGTTGGCAATACTTGGTCCCGGCATCTCTCAGAGAGTGAGGAACGATGTGCATTTGGACCAGCGCTCCTGAATTAAAATGTAAGAAGGTCCGGTCAATAAAATTTCCTTCAAGGTGAGGTCCGAATTTCGTGTATGTGTTAGGATTCAGACCTCTACAGAATGTGTGCAGTCATTGTAAGTCTATAAAAAAAAAATCTATTTAAAATTTCCACAGCATTCAATAATATTTAGTTTGTACACCTTTGTGCAGTACTGCAATAAGAATATTTTTATTAACACTCGTTCTCTCTCTCTCTCTCTCTCTCTCTCTCTCTCTCAGCCATGCGGTGTGTATATTCTATCTAGTTCTTCGAGCCCTGGACACGGTTGAAGACGATATGACCATTCCTCTGGAGAAAAAAGTCCCACTCTTGCATAATTTCCACACTTTCCTCTACCAACCAGACTGGTGTTTCAAAGAGAGCAAGGAGAAGGACAGACAAGTTCTTGAAGATTTTCCCTCGGTAACGCACACAGACGCCTTGCTTCCTAAGAAACAGTGCATGCAGCTTTATTGTAAAGCCATTAGAGAGGCAAAAAGCAAAAATCCCCACTCACAGTCTAGAGTCTAGTGTCTATTGGATTGGTAACAAATAACTGTTCAGTTTTTGTCTTTTAAAAGTCCTTGGTGTTAAATGATCTGTTGTTCACCTTCTACAGATATCTGTTGAGTTCAGGAACCTGGCACAGGTATATCGGGACGTGATTTCAGACATTTGCCACCGCATGGGTGTCGGGATGGCTGAATTCCTTGAGAAGAAAGTTGGCTCGATGCAGGACTGGGATAAGGTGAACTTTTGATGCAAAGACAATGCGTTTAATAAACATGGGTGGTAAAAAGAAAAAACTAAGACATTATGCTTGTGTGAAAATCCAGGCAGTATCATCACAATTGATTTTACTTAAAAGAAGGAGAATACAGGCAAAAGATACTCAAGTGAAGGTAAAATAAAAGAGATGGGAATTGTACCCGGATCCTGGAGGTGCAAGGCGTCAGTGCTAACAAATTGAATAAAGCTCACATTGTTAAGGGAAGCAAATAAACAATTTAGGTATAGTATTCCGGTTCAATTTAATGATTGAATAATATTCAACTAAGGTATGAATTCGATGAGTAGTAACAAAGTACAATTATTAAATCTTTCCACCCTTTTGTAAGAGTTTATATTTGTATGTAAATAGACATATATTAAGAGCAAATGTCTGGACTGTTTTAGAATTGCAGTAAAAATACCTGGATGTTTTGTTTCAGGTTAAAGGGATAGTTGGGGATTTTATTAATAAGCTTTCTGCTAATAAGTTTTCCTGCTCTGGACTCCGACAGTGAAGTTTGTCACCTAGAATGCAATTACAATGTATGTAATTGGGGCCAAACCCCTTCACAGTAACTTGCCATACTGTATATTTAATCAGAACTATTTCCAGGGAATGAAAAGAGTTAAATTTGTACTAAATACACCATAACTTACCATAAGATACCAACTCTTTGTAGCTCAGCGGGACTGCAGAAGCTTCATATGAGTCTCAGCTGAACTTTGAAATGCATTTCTTTCCACATTGTGAAATTTGGCCCCAATTACTTGTAAATTGTGCTTGCGTTCCAATTGGTGACAAGCTCAACAATCGTTGTGCAGAGCAGGAAAATGTATTATGGCAATGTACTTATATGCCCCTCAATTTGGACTGAAGATAGACTTGAAAAACTATCCCTTTAATAACTTATAGTAGTTTACCAGTACTGATGGACATCACACTGTTTTCTCTGCAGTACTGTCACTATGTGGCCGGTCTGGTAGGCGTCGGCCTGTCTCGGCTTTTCTCTGCATCCCAACTGGAGGACCCTGAGGTGGGACGGGATACCGAGCTGGCCAATTCTATGGGCCTCTTTCTACAGAAGACTAACATTATCAGAGACTACCTGGAGGACCAGCAGGAAGGACGATCCTTCTGGCCCGAGGAGGTCAGTCTGGTTGTTTAGATTAGCTTTAGATTAGATTAGATTGGTTCATATGTTTTTTTTGCTAGAAAGGAAATTGTCAATATGTAATCCTTGTTGAAATCAGTTGTGTGATGCTGACATTTTCTCTGTAGATGCTGCTCACTTTTGAGGAGCAGAGAGATGCTTAGAAAATAAAAACTCTACTGTATAATCTCTAGAAATTGTATGTTTAAAGTGATGGTCATCTCACTTTTTTTCTTGACCTTGTTAGAAATGTTTGTTTTACATCTTTAATAAATACACATACGAAGAACACCTACAAAAATGTCATATTTATGACTTGGACAATGGAGGCAAATGCTCGCATCTCTGCCTGAGATGAAAACATGACTTTTTTTTTTTTTTCTTGTAATTTCCAACAAATATACAAAACTGATGTTTAACATTAGCTAAATTTGAAAATACTATTTAAGGGTTTCTCACAGCTGTCAAAGGCGGTTCTCGGATTCATGGGTGAGAGAAACCTGAGTCATTCAGCCCACATGAAAGTAATGTTATGGCAACAGAGAGGAAGTTATCTCTTACCTAAAAAAAAAAAAAAAAAATTTATTTCAGGTCATAGATCTTAATACTTAAGAGATGTTTTATGAGTTGCAGTAAAACGAGGTTTTAGTGAATATCGACCTTATCATTTTGTTAGAGATATTTGCTGACTGTCTGTGTGTGTATGTGTATTTGCGTGCACTCTCAACAGGCATGGAGTAAGTTTGCGGCCCGTCTGGAAGACTTTTCTCAGCCACAGCACCTGAGTTCAGCTCTGGCCTGTCTTAACCTCTTGGTGACAGATGCTCTTCGCCATGTTCCTGATGTCATTGCTTACCTTTCCCGCCTTCACAATCAGAGTGTCTTCAACTTCTGTGCCATCCCCCAGGTCGGCCTGCCATGTTGCTGCACTCCAGATCATTCACAGTGTTCGTTGTATTATGCATGTGTATTTTATTCTATGAAATGAAATTGTAAATTGGGAAGTAATGTCTATTCAACTGCAACACATGAAGAATGTAATGTGTCTCTGTCACCAGGTGATGGCGATAGCGACTCTCTCCGCCTGCTACAACAACCCACTGGTGTTTCAAGGGGTGGTGAAGATCAGGAAAGGCCAGGCTGTTACTTTGATGATGGAAGCCACCAATATGCCAGCTGTACAGAGCATGATTGCACAGTACAGCCAAGAGGTGAGGTCTTTATATGTGTCACATTACAGGAACTCAACCGGAGGTTATTGCCAGACAGTCATGACCTCACTCCGAGCCATTTCCACATGTTTGGGCCAGTAAAGGATTACCTGGGGGGGCCAGCATTTAAGACAAATGTAGCAGGGGATTATATAGAGAGTTAAAGGCAGTTTTTACTCTCATAACTGTTCTGTTATTCTGTACAGTTAAAAGTCCCAGTTTGACTTGAACACCTGTTGTATTATGTGCCTTGCATGGAAGTATTTGTTATTCCACTTAGGCTCTGCTCATAGGTAAAAGGTTTAATTTTTTAGAAAAAAGTACATATACAAATAGAATGTTTAGTATGTCTGTACAAATCTATGTTTTGTATATTTTGCCTTTTCAACATCCATGTTAATTATTTTTGGTTATGGGGTATACCGTACATTTCAGACCTCTAAGCAACAACTTGTTTTAATATTTGCTTTCCCAATCTGATAGATAGTAAAAAACTGTTCCTCAGCTACTCCTATTCCTAATCAAGTGTAATCCCCATCAATAGATCCTGCAGAAAGTGTCGCTGTCTGATCCGTCGCGGGCTAACACTCTGTGCATACTCGGTGTGATTCAGGAAAAGACACTTTCCAAGCCGGTGCTGCCCTCCCGTGCCTACAACTTCTCACACGTTTATCTCTCTGCTGCTACAATTTTGGCTTTCCTCAGCTGGCAGTATATAAACTCCACTCAGTCTCCAAACAGTGCTGACATGCAGGGCCGCTGAGGCCGTCCTGTATCCAGACCAAGCCAACAAACCCATCTAAGACTGTTAATGTTAATCTATTTAAACATTTCATGCTATTATAAGTAATTTTTCTTTGTGTGTGTCTTTTTTTTTTTTTCTCCTGCGAAATATTTTCTATAGGTAGTTTACTATTAATTTCCTTATGCATTACTTCAGGTCTTCCACATATACGTGTATATGCAGCCAAAGTATAATGCTATTCCTTCAAATATAATTAAAGCCATTTTAATGTCCAAGAAAAGCAGTTGCCAATATAAAGTACGATCCTTTATAAGCAAAGTTTCAAAAAAATCCTTGTCCTGCCCAACCCAAAAAAAATAAAATAAATAATAACACATCCATCCAGCTAATTTTACCCAAAATTATGTTAAAAATGCCTCTGTGTGTCAAGTGTTACTGTTACCCTGGTAGCTAGCTTTAACATGAGTAATATTTTAAGAATGGCTAGTTTTGTTTTACATGTTTTTCTATGACTCATGCTACAGTATACCTAGCTAGACAATTTTATGTGGAAATATCCTCCTAAGGCTGGCTAGCTCTATGCTCAGATTTTTCTCACATCTTTATAAGTCATTTGTTGTGGAAATAACTCTTTAATGCTAGCTAAATTTGTTGGTGCAGGGTGGACATTAACAAATGTTATCTAATCAGTTTTATTTGGGAATATCTCGTAATGATAGCTAACTGTGTGTCAGGATTTCCTAATGCTAGCTAGCTTTGTGGAATATTTCATTGATCTAAAGCTAACTAGCGTTGTTTGGGGATAGTCTATTCATGCTAGCTTGGAATTTTCACTATGTTTGCATAGCTAGTTTTATGGAATTCTGACTAATCTAGCTGGCTTAGTTAGTGAAATTTCCTCAGGTTAGCTAGTCACTTTTGCTTGTGGATATTCTCCTAATTCTAGCTCCCTTTGGGGATTTTCACAAGCTATGAGCCGGAATTTTCACCCATCTTGGCTGCTACTTTTGTCCTTGAAGATGTTATCCAAGTGCTCACTATCTTGTTTTGTGGATTTTTCACTAATCAAAGCTAAATAGTTTTGTTTGGAGATATTCTGTTCATGCTAGATTGGGATTTGCTACAGTATGTTTGTCTAGCTAGCTTTGTTTGTGGATTTCTCACTAATCATAGCTAGTTAACTATATATTCTCCTTATTCTAGCTACCTTTGGGGATTTACAATAGCTGTGTGCCGGAATTTTTACTCATCTTTTGTCTGGAAAATGTTCTCTAAGTGTTCGCTAGCTTGCTTTATGTGGATTTGTCATTAATCAAAGTTAATTTGTTCTGTTTACGGATATTCTGTCCATGCTAGATTGGGATTTTCACTATGGTTGTCTACCTAGCATTTGTTTGTTCTTTGTTGTTTTGCTTATCGTAGCCAATTACTTTTGTTTTGTGGATTCCCTTCTAATGCTAGCTAGTTATTCTCCTAATGTTTGCTAGTTAGTTTTTCCTAATGCTAGCCAGATTTTGTCTTTCATTTGTATAAAACTAAATATTGTTTTGAAGAAAAAAATTAATTATCTGTTAATTTAAGATTTGAATTTTAGCTTGTCCATTGTGAATGTCGCTAACAGTTTTCTCATTCGCTGCACATGCTATGTAATTTAAATGCAAATATTTAGAATTTAAGACATTCTGTATTAATGTGCTCTAGCCATATATTTACTTTAAATGTGTATATTGTGCTTTTGCAAAATGCAGCATATAGTGAGTGGGTTATGGTTGGTTTATAGGTTTCCTAGGAACCAAATAATTGATGATGTATGTCATGGATGGATTGAGGGGTAGCAGAATGTGACTTTAAAATTGTCCTCACTAAAGCTTTGTTGTGAATAAACACAAGGACTTTGTATATAAGCACATGTAAAAATGATATATAATTTTTTTTTTGTAATATGCAACTTTAATTTTTCATAATTTAGGAAGAAAATAAAAGGGCAAAACTGGGTGAGAGATTTATTTATTTTTGTAGTCATCTAATATGTAGTCACATTTAAAGAAAGTGACAAAAGCTAGAACAAACTAAAAGCTAGTTCAGTTCATTAAAAAAAATATGTTCATTTTTGATGAATATGTGCTACTTCTTGTAACTGAACATTACAACATTAATATTCGGATGAATTGCACACTCATATTGCGGTCTTTTGTCTTGAGCCACAAAGCCATAAATGTGGTTCTAATGCAGTTGATTGTGTTTTTTTTCAGTCATAGTTTTCTAAATAGAGGTATGTATGTTTGTATGTACTGTATGCACTAAATTAAACCTGTTTTGGATACAATACTTACAGTGGTGGCCAAAAGTAATGAGACAAACATGAAATTCAATGTTTTAATGACATTCTCAAATGTTTAAAACAATGACAATCAATGTAATAAGTATAATTTTCCATTGTGTTTAACACCTGTACAGAATTACCTGTCTTGGGACATGATCTGTATCATAAATTAGACCAATGCCTCATGGAAAATGAAGAAAGTAAACCTTGCAAGACTGTATACTTTATTTCCTTATTGAAGCAATAAACTACTGATCAAATAAAGCGTTCTAAGCATGTACAGTATATTGTCTCATTTTCTCATTTAGAGTTTTGAATATAGTTTATGGTTTTGTAATTATAGAGATTGTAACATGTTTGTGTGCATAAACGTTTAGATAATTTTAGTTTGGTTCATGTTCCATTGTTTAACCAGATTGTCTGTCAAACTAGCATAGTTTAAGTCAATCTTCACTCTAGAATTGCTCCATTATTGCCATTTCTTCTGCTCTTCCAGTTTCCAATAAGCATGGGAGAGATGAATCCAAAATGTGTGATGATATGTTGAGAGAGGAGGTTTTCACAACTTTGAATAGACTATATTTGAGACATGGTATTTCCCTTAACTTACGCCACTACTAGGCCACAGGACAGGTGCCAATGCTGTAACCGATGCTTATATGTCTAATCTTTAACCATATATAGCTTGAAACTGTCTGCTAGCTGGGATGTGCTAACCAGCATTTGTTTGAAATGTGGTTTCAGTTTCTGATAAACGCCATTTTCAAGTAAAGTTGTAGTCTATTTGCGAGTGAAAGTACACTCTGAAATCATTTCAAATCAAGTGACATAAAAGAACTTATCAGAGATATTGTGCAAGAGAAATGCAGTGTAAATTAGGGGTGTAACACAATTATGTCATGAATCACACCACTATGTTTCAGAAGAGAAGGACAACAAATAGCAATTTGCAGAACATAACTCCTGAACCTGAAGTTTAAACTTCCTATCAAATGTGCACAGTTACACATAGTACAGAGAAATTTTATTTAAGTGAAAGTATAGACATATATGATTTATGTACATGTATACAGGATTACCACAAAGAGCATGGGATTTGTGATTAAAGTAAATTATATTGCACCGATTTACTTACCACTCTATAACATATCCATTTGAAGAGAGTATTGCTGTTTTTACTTTTCAGATGGACCCTTTATTAAATGTAAACATCTTCTACATACAGATTCCACTTTATTAGGTACACCTGTACCTCCTATTACAGTATCTGATCGCTCAGTTATACAGCAGTAACAATGAAAATGATTGAACAGCTCATGCAGATATACATGTGAGAGAGAGAAAAATACATACAGGAAGCAGTAGATCCACAGGTAGAATTAAGTTGTGATTTACATGATGGCTATGGTAACTCAGAGAACCACTCTCTGCAACCATGGTGAGCAGAAAAGGAATACGAGGCTATCTTTGGCACAGCCTCACCCAAACTGGACAGGAGAGGACTAAAAAAAGACCAGGTGATCTTATAGCCTGTTCACCTTAAAGTCTGATGTCTGCATTTTGAGATGCTTGTCTGTTTATTACAGTTGCAACTAGCAGTTCTTTGACCTCAGCATGAACACCGTGGACATTCTAGAGTGACCCATCTCTCATTCACGAAGGCATAAATTGTAATGAAAATACCAGCTGATTTCTAAAATACAGCCCCTGGTTGTACTGTATATGCTATCATTACACTTTAGAGGATACAGTATTCACCTAGGTTTTTTTTTTTTTACTTCATAGCAGGTAAACAATTCAGAGATATGACACTACACTTTCTTGTTCTCTCTACTGCTTATCCTGTACAGGGTCACAGGAGGCCTGGAGGACATCCCGGAGACAACGGGCACGAGGCAGGGTACACTCTGCAAAGGGTGGCAATCCGTCAGAGGGCACAACACACGCTCACACCAATTTGAGATTATGATGATCTCAACGAGTTTGGACTCAGTTAATGTTAAGGACAACATTATGGAAGCACTTTAATTTGCATTTCCAAAACAAATACAGGCACAAGTCTGAAAATGCAAATTAGTTTGCAGTTAAAAGAGAGTGCATACAGACCACAAAGAGATGTTGGACTTGGCAACTTGCAAGCAAACATGGAACAACAATAACTTTGACAGTTTAAACACTGGAAAGGATTTTAAAACTCCATGCAGAAGGAAATCCAATACAGAGTGTGGCAACCGATGTTGATGCAAGTATAAAAGAATTGGAAAAAAACTTCAAATGATATGGACTGCAAATAGAAAATGCACCAAAAAAAAGCTGGAACAGGCATCAGTGTTTCTGTACTGAACTGTAAGAAATCAGTTGCGTGAAATAGGATTTACATATAAGTCAAATGAAAACCAGCACTAACACCCAAACAAGCAAAAAAGGTTACTTAGTGATGAATCATGAATCTGCATTAGCCAAAGTGATGATTTTGGAACTTTTGTATGGTGCCATTTTAATGGAACATATGCAGTAAATATGACTGTGTGAAAAAAAGCAATAAGATTTCCCTCAATTATTTGATATGCAAGATCATGGGAGTTGGCGATTATTACTTCAACAGTCAGTGCACAGGTGTACATCAAAATATTGAAAACTTTTTTTCATTCCATGCTTTATTTTCTTCAGCAATCTAAAGTTTACTTTAGTCAAGGCATATCAGCTCAGTGACAGGGCCAGCAAAAATCCAGATCTCAAATTTATTGTGGAAAACATGTGCTATGGCAGGCTTCTGACCTATTTGAGAAAGTTGGAACCAACATAATGGAGAATATTATTTTGAATTAGTGTCAATGCTGCACAAAATACAGGCTGCAATAAAAGATTGTTATTGTCATTGGTTATGATATCTCCATATTTTTTTCCCTCTATTTGATCTGGATGCCAAAATGACATTTGTTAAATTTTATTTAAAGCTAATTTCGTTTCACAAAGCCAATAGTATTTGAACATTTACTGTAAGTCCCCACATAAGTCCCCTTTCCACAACTATGGGTATTAACACAAATTTAGTCCCCTCTTTTGCATCTCTGTGGCTTAGTGGTTAGTGCTGTCGCCTCATTCCTCCGGCGGGTTTGAATCTGACTGCCTTTGTGTGTGTGTGGAGTTTTTATGAATCACCCCTCATTTCTTCATATATTGCTTCAAAAGAGCAAAGACTTTTTTATGTAGTCTTGAAGATTAATTCTCCAGCCTTCCTGAAGGACTTTTTGGCTCTCATTTTAGGCACATTTTGGCTCTCGTTTTTAGTCTCGTACCTGAGCCACACAGTGACCTATAAATCATTCAAGCATAAAAACATCTAACTTAAGGCATGAACCAGTGAGAAACAGGTGCAGATGATGACAGCTGATCAGGCCAGTGATTAGTATACTGCTGATGCTGAATGCTGCATGGTGGGAGCAGGCGAGAGGGGAAATGAAGCTGTTATGTAAACAATCAGTTTAGGCACTTTACAGTCTGACACTTTTGCTCCAATTTTTGACATTTAATCTACATTATTTAATTTTAATATAAAGAAATGAGGGGTGGCTCAAGACTTTTGCATTATAGTGCACATCAATTACTGTTGGTGTGAAGTCATTGTATCCTGCATATTGGTTTATAAAGAAAACGATGTGCTCACACTTCTGGGAAGTCTTTCCAGGTGCTGATTTTGGGTCGAGAAGTCCACAGCTGGCATTTCCAGTTCCTCCCAAAGATGTTTTAGTAGGGTTTGGTAAAGCATGTCTCCCTGGAGCTTGCATGGAACAGTTTCAAGCTTGTGCCTCCAACACAGAAGAAGCAAATGGTCATACATTACCAGTTAGACATTTTGACACATGGTATCAAATGGTATCCATGGTATTATGCTCTGTAAAATCTTCATAATGGCTCTATTCTGAGGTCCTGTAAATTGGTGATTTTTCAGGATCGCCTGACTGTGGGAGGAAACCGGAGCACCCGGAGGGAACCCACCAAGCATGGGGAGAACATGGCGAAAATCAAACCGCCTACCTTGGAGGTGCAAAACGACAGTGCTAACCACTAAGCCATCGTAGATTATAAAAAGCTCGAAACTCTAAATGACCTTCTCCTCTGCAGCAGAGGAGGAACGTTTTGTTCATGGTGCTTGATGGATTTTGCAAATGCACTTGACAACACTGTTCTTGCAAAAACGATTATAGAACAGCTGACCTTCGTGTCTTATTTTAACAACCAACCGCTTTTGTTGTGGGTGACACATTGGCGTAGTGGTTAACACTGTGGCTTCGCGCCTCCAGGGTCAAAGGTTCGATTCCTGCCTCAGTGTCTGTGTGCATGGAGTTTGCACGTTCTTGCTGGGTTTCCTCCCAGAGTTCAAAGACAGTTGTTCCCAAATTGTGTTATGAATGAATAAATGTTATTGTTACTCAGTAACCTAATTCCATATGTGGAATTCTCATGATTTTGAAATCTCCAGTATTGTTGCAGGGCGGCTTAGTGGTTAGCATTGTTGCCTTGCACCTCCAGGGACCGGGTTCGTTTCCTGCCTCGGGGTCCGGGTGCATAAGGATTTGGATGTTCTTCACATGCTGGGTGGGTTAATTCCACAGTTCAAAGACATGCAGTTTAGGGTGAATGGCGTTCCCAAATTGCACATACCCAAGTCTCCTGGGATGGGCTGTGTGACCATGTATCTTATACAGCTTCTTCTTCTTCTTCTTTGTCTTTCGGCTGTTCCTTTTCAGGGGTCGCCACAGTGAATCATCTGCCTCCATCTAACCTTATCCTCTGCCTCCTCTTCTCTCACACCAACTAACTTCATGTCCTCTCTCACTGCATCCATAAATCTCCTCTTTGGTCTTCCTCTAGA
>JAQMYL010000012.1:31476575-31491004 GCA_030014365.1 Clarias pachynema
TCTGACTTTATCTCCAAAACATCTAACATGGGTTGTCCCTCTGATGAACTCATTCTTGATCCTATCCATCCTTGTCATCTTATACAGCATAAAGCCGTATAGACAATGAGTGAGTGTATATACTGTACAGTCATTTACCCTATATTCTAATGATATAACAGTCAAGTATTCTAGCTACAGATAATCATCTATTGATGCACCAGGACATGCATTTGAAAGAGTTAGCAAGCTCCCAAAAGCAGCTGTTGCTGGGAATCACACCCTATTTGCCCCCCTGAGGTAAAGATGTAGAGGTTTATCCCCCACACCAGACCACACTGGGGTAGGAGAAGGTGGAGTTTGCAGACTCCGGCCTATCACTATGTCTGCATATTAACTCATTACATTTGTAAACACACACAGAAAGAGAGAGAGAGGGAGAACGAGAAACAGAGAGAGAGAGAGAGAGAGAGAGAGAGAGCTAACACCAGGGCTTTCGTTTGCGCTAGCTTTGGATGTGTTTCCATGTTAGATGTTGATCATGTTAGCTGTGTAGCGGCTGGCTAAAAGCCTCTCTCTCCATCTTTACGGGAGTGTACTGTTGTAAAGGAGGACGGCGACTGAAAAGCGGCGGAAATAAAAATCTAAACAGAAAATCCTAAGCTAGCTGTCGTGCTAATAAGCTGATAATGACTGGAGAGAAGATGTAGCTTCATAGGTGAGTACTGGAAATAGCTTTTTAGCACACCAAACAAAACGAAATGTAACGTGAGTCGAGGTTTTTTTTATTAATATATTGTGCGGTTATTATCATCTGTCTAGTCATCAACGTTAACATGCTAATATGGCTAATTGTTATCATGTGTTTGTTTTATAACGTTAAATATATTCTCAGTCTTAGCAAACAGTGGGATTGGCGTTTCATATTGAACTGCCTTATTGAAACATAGTTTAGCCTTCCAGCTTGGTTAATTAACAACTACTAATACAGTACTGATAAAGAAAATTGGCTTTAAATCATTCTGGCTGTTAGGTCTCATTCACATCCTTGAAAACCCTTTATATTGTGCTTAAGCATTCTGCTGCATCAAGGTTTTATCTTTCATATTTTCTACAGATAAATAAATGTTGACGGAGCTGAAACTTCTGGACTTGTTTATCTGTAAAAGTCATCAGTCATCTTTTCCTCAATGGAGAAAAAGGAGAAGAGGCCCAGCTACTTTGCCAGGTAATAATATGATGTCGTGCATTATTTATATCATGTCGCCTCACACATCCAGGGTTGGCGGTTTGAATCCTGTCCCTGGGTCTGTGTATGTACAGTATGTATGTGTGTGTTGTGTGCATGTTTTCCATGTGCGCAGATTGATGTACTTGCAATACAGGAACGACCGCTTGAAAGAAATGGATGGATGGTTGGTAAAGGGTTTCTCTTATACACGTGTTATTTGTCTACTACCATGTCAGGAGTTTCAGCTGCTGTAAATCGAGAGCGAGAAAAAGATGGTCCTTTGAGACATCTTTGTAGCGTTGTGTCCTTGTGAAGTGAGACGAAAGTTTATATGTGAAAGTTTTACATAGCGACATTTTCCTCGTTTTGAGATATTTATTCCATCTGGAATATGAGATAAGCGTGGTTTGTGCATAGCGTACACAGATGGTGTTTCCAAATTGCTTGATTGTGTGTGTACACCTGAACAATAATACAAAGAGTTGGAGTCTTCAGCAAGGTAACTTCTAATACAGGAATGACCACATGGATGGATGGTAAGGGACTTCTCTTATAGGCGTGTTATTTGTCTAGAAGTTTCAGATGCTTTTTCGATTTTTCAGTTGTTTATAATATATGAGTGTGTGTGTGGAACTGTAAATTGCTAGGAGTTGTGGTCCTCAGCAAGGTAACATCGTCTACAGGAATGACCGGTTGGATGGATGAAATGCTTGGTCGGTAATGTGTTTCTCTTATACACGTGTTATTTGTCTACTACCATGTCAGAAGCTTCAGCTGCTGAAAAACAAGAGCGAGAAAAGATAGTCCTTTGAGACACTGTACATTGTGTCCTGGTGACACAAGAGACTTTAAATGTTGTAAAAAACAAATGTAAAATTTTCCTGCTGCCATGTTTGTGGTCTTCTCGACTTTTCTAATTTTTTTAAGGTGACGATTATCCTCGCACACAGCCCTGCAGAAGTTGTTTAGTCATGCATGTCTTCTCCTACAACCTGATATAATCATTTATTCCATCTGAAATATGAGATTTTGTATGACATCTGGAATATGAGATGTGTGCCACATTTGCAGATTGAGGTTTCCAAATTGCTTGTTTTTACGTCATTGTAGGAAGGACAATTGATTATCTTGTTCCCACTGTTGTGTTTGTGGTCTTCAGCTTCTCGTCTTGATTTCTTTAATGCGACAAATATCCTCCTGCAGAAGTTGTTTTGTCCTGCTCGTTTCCTCCTACAGACTGACATAACCATCCATTTATTCCATCTGGAATCCTATTTTAACTCAAATGACCAGAGAGCAAATGTGCTTTGTTTACACACACCAGAAATTAAAAATCTGATTCACAAACTTTACAACATGCAATAATATCCACTCTGTGCCAGACAGCAGTGGGAGAATAGGATTTGTTTGGCAATGCAAACGCAAGGAGAAGTGAAAGTGGGTCAGGTTTGTTGAGTTAAGAGTCCCTCTCTGCTTTGTTACTGATTAAACTCGTGACTAGGCTTGGCATATGCTTCCGTCGTATGCTTCCAAAGTATTATCATGCACACAGGTAACGTCATGTAGTGGGGAAAATAATTGAAACGTTTGCCTGGATGTCTGGTGCTTCTTGTCGTTCTTGATCACTAGTCATCTGGAAGTCATCTAGTGTGGAATCCTTTTTGGAAATCAAATGGACAGCGTTGTTAGTTCTGCAGGCAAAGATTCTCAGCTCTCCAGTCTGTTATTGAGACTTAAAAGCTGTCCTGAACATGGCACACCATGACTGGTGAGATTTTATTTCATGTCATGTTTTGTCGTTCAGTTTAAGTGTGTGGGCGGAGGTTGTATTTTTTCTTTTTAAATGATGATTATTATTATTTTTATTATTTCTTCCGTGTCTGTTGAGTGTACTAGTGCTCGACGTGTCTGATGTGGATTAAGGAGAACAGTGATTGGCAGTGTGGATCTGTATGTTCAGGATTCGCCTGCTGGAGTAGAGATTCCATATGATGATTTATTTTTTTTGTGGTGACAAGTAGTCATGCTAAATCGATTGCATTTTTTATTTTTTTGTTTAATTGTCTGTCGCATTGTTAGTGTTGCATGCCTAGCTTTTTTTTTTTTTTTTTAATGCACTCAAAATCTTGTTCAAATTAATTACTTTAGGATAATATTTGTTAATTTTTTCCCCTCAGGTCCTATTTGCTCCCTCTCCCACGCCCCTCCGTTGATCTCTTTATTATTGCCGTTTATATCCCTAACATTTGGTAATAATATATTTTTTAAATGATCTTAGTCATTTAAGAGCCCTAAGAAAGGGAGGGGAAAAAAGACCAAACGGCAGTCTAGTTTTTTCAAGATAAAATACACCCCCCAACAACGCCGCATCACTGAGCTCACGTTTCATTTTGATTCCCATAATGTCATGTCATGTTCCGACTCTCAGGCTGAAGAAGAGGCGGCAGCTGAAGCAGGGCCAATCAGAGCGAGCTGTGGGTAAGGAGAACCAGTCAGACTCGGATTTAAAGGGATCAGTCATCTGTGAGCCCAATCCTACGACGCAGATCGAAGAGAGATACCGAGAAAGTGACAAGTCCAGTAAAACTGAGAGAAATCTGAGTGGGGAATCAGGTAAGACTCACTCCACAGTAGCAGTCATAACTGCTGTGGGAAAATATTACAGCACGTGAATTTGCATGAATGATTCAGCGCTTCTCGCGCTGTCGTGACACCACCTCAGTGATTTATGGGTTTTCCCTTCACCTAACTGATTATCCGTTAACGCACTAACTTTGGTCGAATTGGTTGAGGTGGAGAGAGCGGAAACGACTAATATGTAAACAGTGAACTCATTCATTGCTCTCGTTAAGCCCTTGAAATCTATAGCTTCTGTTTATTCCTTTGTTTTTCACTGAGCATTCGGAGAGCTGGAGCATCATTATATTACAGGAAACAAGCCTACGCACACAAGCATGCCCTCCCTCTCCTAACATAAACACAGACCTCTGAAACTATTTGCTGAGCAGACAATGACATGGTGCCAGGTGAAGGATCACGACTTGTTTGTAAAGGAAGTTACATAGCAATCAGGCCTTGACCCTAGGAAAAACACTTTCTGCTTCATACTGCATATACAGTAGGGTCCAGAAGTCTGAGAGCATTAGTGAAAATGCATATATAGAAATCTTTTCTAATTCTTTTGTTCTTATGGTAGGGTGCATTTAAGCTAGAATGCGCAAAACCTTATGAAACGTTTTAGATCAGATCAATCGGAGTGCTTTAATAGAAGAAATTAGGCGTGAGGGGAAATCTGATCTTTGGTACAATGGTCGATATCGCAGATTAAATAGAGAGCGAGGGAGAAATAGTGCAGAATTGTGAATATTATCTACTTCAAAATTCCAAACCGTTTTGTATAGCTCTTAAAGCTCATTTAAAGCATTTTAGCCATTATTTGTTTGTTGTTCATGTGTTTTTATGGTTGTTTCTATGACCAAACAATTATAATAATATGCTTATTTTGGGAGTTCTACATTTTTGCAAACTCATTCCCATATTCTGCTAGTGGTAAAATATACTCTTTATAAAAGTAATAATGACTTTTTTTCTACCAGACATATCCCAAAACCCAAATATACAGTTTTAAATCTGAAGCCTCCCTGTTAACACAAACCAGTCTCATTTATTTATTATTATTATTATTTTCTTAAACCATCATTCACCTACGCTGAGTTGTTGGCACGTATCTGTGCTGCTTGAGTTTTAAGATACCAATTTTAAGTGGAAAAAGATCATCCTAGCTTTTCCAAAGTAGTCTCAGACTTTTGGACATAATTGTACCTACATAAGTGGCTGTAGAAATCATGTGCATCTAAAAGGCGTTAAAACATGTAGATATTAAACCTTCCTGAAAGAGAAAACAGTTAAAAATGTTTTTTTTTTTTTTTTACATGTCTTTATTTCAGTCGAAAAATGCAAATCCAATGAACAGGCCAAGAAAGAGAAAAGAAAGCCTCCAGGCACTGTGGAGTACATTGTGAGTGAATGCTCCCACCCTTTAACCTCTTAACATTATGGCATTGAAATATTTAATTTATTTGCAAGCGTATGAATGAAAAATATGTTTTGTTTCTTTTCTTTTTTTTTTTTTTAAAGAAAACTTCAAGCTGTTGTTTTTCCCTGTATGCAGGTTGGCTCTAAGGACACCTTAAACTGCATTGCGCTGAAGTTCAATATCACCCCAAATAAACTTGTACAGCTGAACCGTCTCTTCTCTCGCAGCGTGGTTCCAGGACAGGTGAGCCCCAGGCTAGTCGCTAGTCACTTGCTAGTTACTCTCTTCAAGCTCTAATGTCTCACTTCCCTTCAACAGTGCATCATATAACATTCTGATTCATTTTCTCTTCTGCACTGTTCTTCACAGAGACTGTTCGTCCCTGATGTGGGACAGTCAGAGATGACCAATGATCTCGCTGGAAACGTGGCATCAGAAAAAGAGTTCCCGGTAAAAGACCTACAATTAATTTTTCTTACATTGATAGCACATACTTTCAAATTTTTATTTGCTTCATGAATAAGTGAATGGATATTGTTTTTGCCTGTTTCCATAGAATAAATGCAATTTTTTAAGAGAAAACTTTATTTTAGGATGACAAAGCAATGCGCAGGCTGAGGCAGCGTGAACTCTCTCCCCCTTCTGAGGATGAGAGCCCGGCCAAATTCCTCAAGATGAGCTGCAAGTACTTCACTGACGGCATGGTAAGATGTTTCTGATGCTAAGAACAGGATTTTGATTAATATAGCAAACCTGTCTACTAGGGATGGGAATCACCAGTAACCTCCCGATACTATGTTAACACAATACCCAGGTGATGATTCCATCAAATTAGCGATTCTATAAATACCACAATTTTATAAATATCCCAATGCGATATTAAATTTTTCCTCTGATTTTGTTACAATTCTAAACCATTAAAAAGGTTTATTTAATTAAAAGATTAATTAAATCTAGTCCATTCGGTTAAAACATTTAAAACAACTTAAATTAAGCAAAAAAGCACTTATTTATTTATTTATTTATTTTTTACTGCTTTTAACTTACTCACACATATCTCGGTTATATCATCCGCCATAATTATTATATCTAAAGCTTAAACCACACATAATGAAAATGTTCAGAGTGTACCACCTGTAGGATTATAAAGAAACAGCTATGCTTTACCTCCTCAAACGCCTTTAAAGTCTCAAAACTCGACAGTGAGTGTGGTTTGAGTGACTGCGGGCATGTGCAGCTTTTAATGCTGGCACAAGTGTGGTTTGAGACTAATTTACTTGCAGGATTTGGAGTAAAAAAGCCAGATTGGTGGCTTTTATCCTGTATGATTTTTTTATTTTTTTTTGATAATGTAACGTCATAAAAAAACATTTCTGTTGCATCACAGGAAAGCTTCTGCAGTCTGTGCAGAATCATTTATGTCTGAGGCAGATCGGCCGATCATTGGTCAATTTTCCGGTGGCCGATCGAACTATATATATTTTAACTATATATATAAAAATAGTTTTTAAAAAATTTATTTTGGAGTTAGTGTGATATGTATATCATCATAAAAAAAATTGCTATTCATAACTGAATCGATTTTTCCCATCTCAACTTTGTGCACACATTTTAAGCAAAGGTCTAAAGCCGTCGATCATGTTTTAGTCCTGCTACAAATCCTAACTGTCTGTAATCTTTGATTTCCAGTTGTGGAAATCTTGTATAACGTTGAACTAATGATGGGAAATGCCCCGTTTATTTCTCTCATTTCTCAGGGAGTTGTTGGCGGTGTGATGATCGTGACCCCAAATAACATTATGTTTGACCCTCATAAGTCGGATCCTCTAGTGATCGAGCATGGGTGTGAGGAGTACGGCCTCATCTGCCCAATGGAAGAGGTGCTGTCCGTGGCCCTGTACGACGACGTGTCCCGCATGCAGCTCAAGGACGCTCTGCCGTCGTAAGCAGCACTGCTTCTGTCTTTGTGTTTTCTGCCTCAGACCATCTCATAGTGTGTGTGCGCTTTGGAGTGTTTTTATATAATGTCAGGCTTTGGTATCACATGATGCTCGAGGTATTATCGACTCTGGTGTGTGTCTGCATTTCAGCATCTGTTTACTCCAGAATTTCCGTACCGTTTTCATTTTTTATGTTGTTCTATTTTAATTTGGTTTTCTATCATTTATATTTCATTTCCTTTTAAAGTTTTTCTTTGTTTTTTATTATGAGTTCATAATTTAGTTTTGTCCATCATATTTAAGTTTCTTTTTTGTTTTGTTCCTCTTTTTAATTTTCCTTTCCATCACCCTCTCATGATGGCCGCTGTCTCAACGGCAGTGACATACCTCAGGATCTCTGTCCGTTATACAGGCCAGGTGAGTGGGTGGAACTTCCATCTGAGCAGGATCTGAACCCCTTCAGCCGCTACGAGGCCCTCGGCAAGCCCAGACGCCCTATCGTGTTAGATGACATCGAGACAGAGTCTGATTGCCCCCCTGCAGACAAGTCCCCATCCGATGAAGGCTTCACTGAGCTCGAGTTGTTACAGAATGACTCAGGAACCGAGAATGGAAGCAACGAAACGTCTCACATCAGGCCCGAGACTGTGAACACTACCTGCCCGAGTCTGGAAGAGGCATCCTTACAAGATCTGAGTGATTCTGTCGAAACGAAAATGAGGGTGCTGGTCCTCACAGACCAGACAGTAGAGGCAGTAAGGTCATGTCATGCAGAGCACATAGAGGCCATGGATGAAGACCTTCATGATCATTCTACTGATGAGAACAAGGAGCTGGGCTTAGACGAGGACAAAAACAGCACACCGCACCCTGGAGAAGAGCCTAGTGAAAAAGGGGTTACTCTAGTGCACGAGTTGAAAGATGACGAGGGCTTAACTAATGGCGAGTTTCTCATTAATGATTCTTCACAAGTCGAAGAGGTCATAGTAGCCGAGGACCAAAAAATATTGGAAAGCTCTGGTGATGTGACTGGGGATTCTGGGAAATGTAGTTCTTTGGGACCAAGCTATGAAGATGATAAGGAGACAATAATGAGACCAGATGAAGAGCTGAGCAAGAAGGAAGAAGATCTGCAAAACAATGAAACGGAGATGTCCTGGCTGATGAAAAGGATGCAGGGTCCAATTGAAGGTGAGATGAAATTAAGGCGTGTGTGTTATTACAGCACATACTGCTATAAAACTTAAATTGACAGCAATATGAAACTAAACAGATGAACCTTGCTTCCCTGTTGTCATAGTGAAAAAAAAAAAAAAAGTATTATGAGACATGCATCTTATCTCCAGCTCTTCAAGTCATTTTAGTTCCTGTGTTGAATTAAAGAAGGTTAGACGAATTTTTTTGATATACACTGCCTGGCCAAAAAAAGTCGCCAAGTAAGAAATGTCAAATTATTGAGTGGCATCAAGCAAAGAAAACCACTAAGGAGATTTTAAATTACTGGAACGGAGTTAAGAGCGCTACGACACATTTATTAAAACCGGGAAGGATTGTGCTGAACTCAGGTCAACTTTGTGAAAGAAATGTTATTAGGAAAAAAAAGTCATGAATGGAGATCACTCAAACACTTAAAAAAAAAAAAAAAAAAGCTCAACAGTAAAAACCAGAGGTATATTTAATAGTGAAAGTAAGAGCATTACTATACACACACACATCCAGTGTGCTGAGAACTAAACAGGTGGTCATAAGAAAACCACTTGTTGGTGAGACTAATCAGAGAAAAAGGCTTCAGTCTGTTAGGGAGCATAAAGATTGGACTTGTTCATGTGGTCTGATGAGTCCAGATTGAGCCGATGGGGCATCAGGGTAAGAAGGGAAGCACCTGAAGACAGTGTTATGATCTGGGGCTGTTCTAGTTGGTCAGGTCTAGACTTAGCAACGTTATGTGGCAAAAAAATGAAGTCAGCTGATGACCTTAATGTACTGAATGACCAGATTATCACATCTATGGAGTTTTTCTTCCATTATGGCACAGGAAGATCCCAGGATTTCAAAATGTGAAGTTTGTAAGTGTGCGCTGTAATGAAAGCTAAATTTGAGTGAATGAAATCTTGTAGGGGCGAGTTTTTTTCCCTCATGCAGTGTATTGCTGTAGACATTATTGTGTGTCATAATCTTTTGTAGATATGCTACTCTCTGGAGAGGAGAAAAGCAAGAAGCCGCCCATGTTCCTCTGCTTCAAAGTGGGGAAGCCCATGAAAAAATCCTTCGCCATCGGTCGAACTTCTAGCCCTACTCACTTCTTCGGGAGCAGAGGGAAGCACCCAGAGTACTGGTTTGCAGTACCTCAGGAAAGGTATGATATTGCTTGTGCATGAGCTATAATCAGAGCTTGAGTTAACTCTGTGCTCAATGAGGTGTAGCAGGTAGTGATTATAACCTTTTGGAAAAATCTCTGTACTTATGGTCCATGTTTTGACTGTTGACATTTTAAAGAAAAAAGTGTCTTCAGGTTAAACAGTTTAAAAAATCTGTTAAACAGATTTGTTTCAACTGATCACCTTTCGAGTTGGTGAGTTTGATTTGTTTGCAAGGGGAGCATGGAATTAGGAGTGTGTGGCAGAAACTTGATGATAAAATTAACTTGGCCAACCAAAAGCACTTCTATCTTTTGTGCTGAATGCTATTCGAGTGTTCTAGTTCACCAAGCATTAAATAAGCTGGAGTAAAGCATGGCAGGAAGTGCTGGTAGACATCAGTGGTGATGGAAGCTGAAGAGCAAGGCCTTCTGAGCTCACCAAAGTGTCTCCTGATGCAACTTCAAGGAAGACGAGAGCCAGAAAGGGGAGTCACAGAAGTGATCCTATGGGAAAAGGCCACCGGAAACGGCCATGGGGGGGAAAAAAAATAAAAATTAAAGCAAGATGAGTCAACGTGCGTGCTCTGCGACCATGACCATGGGACCTCCACTGAGGATACTGTTGAGGAGTGAGAATTTGGAGTGACCCGTTGTTCAAGAAATGTATTATTTTGGAATCCACCCTTGTGGCTGTGATGATGATGACACTGGATAAACTTGGGGATCAATATTGTTTGGAGTTTTCTGCCAGTTTTAGGCTGGACATGAAGATAGACCCTGTTTTTTTTTTTTCTTTTTTCTTTTTAATGGACCAGACGGTATTTTCCATTGTTTTTTGGGGACTTGCATCCCTCAGCTTCTCAGGACAATTTAACACAATGTTCAGGCTGTGGAACAAGTCTTGCACAGCTGCATGTGGGGGGGGGCACACAGCGTGATAATTTTCTCATAGTGTACACATCAAACCATTCATCAACTCCTCTTGACCCATGAATATAGCTCAAGTCATCCTGAAAGAGTCTAGAATGTAAGATCATAGAATAAATGTAGGGAGGACGTTCACTTTTTACTGATTTGAATTCTCAACGATTCTCAACTCAACGATTCTCAACCAAGTGGACAAATGGTCCCAAACATTTAAACAAAATGGTGCCCACTGCAGAACTACTTTTTTTTCCCATTAATTTGCCTCAACTAAAACATTAACGTACTCCGCATTCTAGTTTATTAACTCTAAGAAGCCTAGTTAAGACAGAATGTTTTGATGAATAACAAAAAGCAAAAAAATAAATGCTATCTCCATCAGTGATAGTGATGGGTCGTTTATGAACGATTCATTCTTTTTGAACGAATCTTTAACGTTCAGTAGAACGAGTAGTCTCGGAGAGTGATTCGTTCATTTTCTACTGGGCGCGCATTAGCAAAGCATTGCAAAACCTCTGTAGGTTATGTACAGGAAACAGAATTGAGCGGTTCATCTCATGAGTCTTCTACTCAGAGTCGTTCGTTCTTTTGTCATGTGACTCCCATAGACGCTATGCAGTGCAATAATAGTGTCTATGGGGGTCATTTGACAAAGGAACGACCGACTTGAACTTGAACTTGAACTTGAAGATATGAGAGGTGAGTTGCTCATTCTGTTTATCATAATATGTCCTTAGCTGTATTGTAATATTTTCATTACTGGAACTATAACCAAAATTTATGTATGTATGTATCTTCAAAAATCTTTATGTATGTATACAGAGGGGCCCAAAAATGTGTACACACTTCAACGGCTATCTATGCCCTTAATCTAATTAATTTATGGCAGCCATTTGTATTATTCTGTTTCCTCTAAAGATGTCATTAGTCACACCATCGTTGATGCTATCATGTCAGAAGAGAGGCAAATATTTTACCATATTGTTTTTTTTTTTTTTTTTTTTTCCTTTTCAAATCCTGATTTATAAAGTACTTGTAATTAGGTTCTTAATTTTACTGAACTGTTTCTGTCGTATTCTCAGGGTGGACCATCTCTACTCGTTCTTCATCCAGTGGTCTCCCGATGCCTATGGGAAAGATGCACAGGAGCAAGGCTTCGTCGTCGTAGAGAAGGACGAACTCAACATGATCGATAACTTCTTCAGTGACCCGGTGCCCAGAAATTGGGAGGTACTTGTATCTTTTTACCCCAGCTTGTTTTTCAGTTGTTGCAGTTTGGTAAATTTGAACATTGAACACTGTTTATGAGGTTATGTGTTGAGTTCAGTGCGTCTCCAAACATTTCCTCAGATCATCACTATGAACGAAGCAAGGAGGAGGCAGAGTTTCGGTACTTTTGAAGACGAGGAACCGCTAGATCTGTTGTCGGTTCTGTTGGACCCCAGCACGATATTTGAGGATACACACGTTGAGAAGGTCCTACAGAAATACGCCTGCGCTTACTTGCATGCTTTGCATTAAATATAGAGTCTCTGTAGGTTAATCGATCGCTGTGCGCTCCCTGCAGTTAGCTGCTCGGCTCCCGGCTCGGGTTCAGGGCTACCAGTGGAGGCTGGCCTACAGCACAGTGGTGCACGGAACCAGCCTGAAGACTCTCTACAGGAACCAGGGGGAGCTGGACTGCCCCATGCTGCTGGTCATCAAAGACATGAACAATCAGGTATACACAATCAGATAATACCTGAAAAGCCTGATTTGACTGAACTTGTTAAGTGGGACTTTAATTCTTAGAGTGGTTTTTAAAAAAAATTTTTTTAATGATTTTATCGACAGGTTTTTGGAGTTTTCTCCACTCACCCATTCAGGGTTAGTGAGCACTATTATGGCACTGGAGAGACCTTTGTGTACACCTTCAGCCCTGAAATTAAGGTCAGGAAACGAATCTGCACGAGAATAACCTCTACGTATAAACTGCTTCATGTAAACATCACATCACATCCTGCACTGCACCACATTATCCCCCAGGCCTCATCCACTTATCAACCGGCATCTTTTTATTATCATTTATTTATTTTTTACTACATTTAAATCTCTTACATTAGATCTATAACTTAATATTATATCGGTTTGTATAAATTGATTTAATGTTTAATATGTATCTGCCATGAAGCTGATATGGCTGATAAACCCTCATACAAACAAACAAACAAACAAATCAACCGGGCTGACCGTTCTCTTAGGGCATGCATCAAGACTTATTTCTATTCTGGGACCGAGGTGATGGAATGAACTTCCTCTAGATTTTCAAATAGCTGGCAGTCTTTAAACAAAGTCCACATACCTTGGACATAGTCCAAAAAAAAGTCCAGACCAAGGGAGCTCAAACTTTTTTTTTTTTTTTCTTTTTTTTTCTTTTGGCACAATGGTGCACCAGTATTATCCAGGACAGTTTTCTACGGAGTGGCAATTGCGTATACGCCTAATGAAACATAATAGTAGAAGTGCATAATAAATGCAACCTACCTTAATGCAGAACCAACTTTGCAGACTTGAATTGATATATACCTTGTGCCTTGAAAACTTATTCACACCCCTTGAACCCCCTCCACATTTTATCACGTTACAACCACAAACGTAAATGTATTTTATAGGGATTTTATGATATTATGATTTTATGATTTATGATTTTGATGATAGACAAATGTGAACACAAAGTGGCACATAATTGTGAAGTGGAAGGAAAAATGGTTTTAAATGTTTTTTTTTCTTTTTTAACAAATACCTGAAAAGTGTTTTAACAATTGACATTGTCGCAAAGAAGCTTTACACAATCAAAATTGCACACAATCAGCCTATTCTTCTTTGCAAAAATGTTAGCATGCTCTTCCTGTGCTTGGTGGTTTTCCTCTGGGTTCTCCGGTTTTCTCCCACAGTCCAAAGACATGCAGATTAGGCTAATTGGTGTTACCAGATTGCCCGTAGTGTGCGAATGTGTGTATGTGTGTGTGTGTGTGTGTGCCCTGCGATGGATTGGCACCATGTCCAGGGTGTACCTCGCCTCGTGCCCTAAGCCTCCTGGAACAGGCTCCAGGACCCCGCGACCCTGCATACAGGATGAAGCGGTAATGACGATGAGTGAGTGTAATCATATGACCAACTTTGACCCTAATGGCTTCACATAATCACAGCGCAGTTACTCAGCTATGTGTGAAGATCTTTTTCATTATAAAAAGCTTCTAGATGGAAAATTTGGATAAAACCAAATCTATGTGCTTGAGCTTCCTTCAAGGGGAACTATTTTTACAAGAATATATGAAATGTAAGATGTTGGAGCGGTGGATCGGGCAGCTAAGGCTCTAACTTGTTTATTTGAGCATCTTAGGATCCGCATTCAAGCCCTGCAGTCGGTGGGTTGCCACACCCCATAATACCCAACCACTGAATGTAGCGCTGGTCCCATTCGAGAGATTTTAATTTAATCTGTTTGTCATGCTTTTTTTTTTTTGCATTGCACTTTTATAACTTTTATACAAGTAAAAATCTGAGTATTTTAAAATTGGGGGTAATTGTTATTAATCTCAGACTAAGACTGTGATGAAATAGATAAAAATTTTGAATCGAATAACAGAAGATATATTATATGGATATATTCCATGGCCCAGTAGTTGGGAGCCACTGTTTTAGACTGATGATATACGGAGGCCGTTGTTGCAGTACAGTTACTAAAGAACAGTGACTACACTTGGACACAAAAATAAAAAGATGCTTTACGCGCACACGCACGTGGGCACAATGTTATACACCGCGTTCCAAATTATTATGCAAATTGGATGCAAGTATCATAAACATTAAATGTTTAGTTTTTAAATTAAACTCATGGATAGTATTGTGTCTCAGGGCTCTTTGGATCACTGAAATGAATCTCAGACACGTGTGATAATTAGTTTGCCAGATAAGCCC
>JAQMYL010000012.1:31491104-31513035 GCA_030014365.1 Clarias pachynema
TTTTTTTTAAATAAATATTGTTATCATTAGGAGGTTTGTTCAATAAAATTCAAATTATACCCTAATGGTTGATGACTAGAAAATTATACTGACTGTCATTTGCATTTACTAATTATGAAAATCAGAGAAAGATATAATTTGCGTAATAATTTGGAACGCAGTGTAGTAAACAGTACACACGTGCACAGATGTTGAATATGCGAGTAACTCATGTGCTCTGAGACTGACCATTGGAGACGATTACTCACAAGAACCATTGGCTCAGTTGTGATCACATGACGCTCGGCAGACAAGGCGCGCGCATGCGTACGACTCGTATGTCAAGACCTCGCTCATTTATCAAGTTAAAATAAATTTTAAACAATTTTGCTCATCTTGCAGATCAAGTTACTCACAATCCAAGGTTCCACCTTATTTTTTGACATCCTTGCCTTAGAACATTAATAATCGACTGAGTTGTAGGTCATCAGTGCTGAATTAAAGTGTTTTTTTTTATTATTATTATATTATTATTTATTTATTTCCTTTAATTCAAGGTGTTCCGCTGGACTGGTGAAAACTCCTACTTTGTAAAGGGAAACTTGGACTCTCTCCAGATCGGAGGTGGAGGGTAAGTGAGAACGTGTGTCCGGCGGGTCAGTACTTGGGTTTTTCTGTACATCTAATTTCACCTGTGTCTTGCTAGGGGTCACATTGGTTTGTGGCTGGATGCTGACCTGTATCATGGAGCCACCTGCAAATGCGCAACCTTTAACAACCAACCACTGGCATCGCAACAAGACTTCACTGTCCAAAATCTGGAGGTCTGGGCCTTTGAGTGAAGTCCACAAATGTATCCTGAAATGCAAACACACACACACATACACACACACACACCTTAGCATACCATGCACAAAACAAACCTGATGAGAAGTAATAGAAAATGCTGGAGACATGGTTTTCTGCTGGTTACAGTATGTAGAAACATTATGGAACACTATTCCAAAGAACGGCACTAGTTTTGACACGAAACCAAACTGTACATGGTCGTTTTAGGTTGGGATAAATGATTAAGAGAGAAGCAGGCTTCTGTTTGTGCCTCACTTAGACTGCCTTAATAATGCACACCTATCCCAGCATGCAATAGCATATACAAGCTCCGAATACATATATACATATAACCCTTATCGGCTGTGACTGCAGAGCCTTAGCCATATTCATCATGTTACAGAATAACTCAATAGGTTTTTCACTCTCCAACCTTCTGTGGACTTGTCAAACAGGGACTGTGACGTTGTTTACAAAAAAGGGAAATTGAGACCAGTTTGGTTGTGATTTAGGGGATTTGGTGAGTCTTCGTTTGATTCCATACTGTATGGAATGCCATCTGTGTGAAACACATTCCATTTGATAAAACGGAACGATTGTCTCGACCAAAGCGTTTTATTTATGCCTTTTCATGTGATTTTTTTTTTTCTTTTCATTTTTTTTTCGTTCTTTTTTTTTTATTGTTATTGTTTGTGTTTTAATATTTGAAATCTTGTCTTTTAAATTGAAAGTTATATCTATGTATTTCCTGTATGTATATATGTCTTGAGATTTCTGTTCACTTGAGTTTTTGTGAATTTCTATGATTTCTATTGTAAAGACCTTGTTTGGTCGACACTAAGCTGAAAAAATGTGCACATGGTTGAAGTAACGTCAGTATTAACATTGTGAGTTTCACTGTTGACTGTTTCACTGTGGTAGTGTTACTGGTCTCCAGGTCTAATGCACCGATATATTCTTCACAATGCGCTCTTGTGTGTAGGAGAGGGTCAAGTCAGTGCTTCAGTGATGAATCGTAGCGTCATGAGTACAAGCAAGCATCGACAGTTTACCGCTAATTGTCCCTGCATGCTTCCATTAATTGTTTGTTGGCATTTTAACCTTCCTGGTGAATTCAGTTCTTTTGGTCCATCATGCTCTACAGTTTGTTCAAAACAAAAGCTGTGAATTATTGGAGAATTAACATAATTAAGCACTATTTAGGTGTATGAACTTTACTAACTTCTGCTTATTATACAACCTTGGAAAAATGTCTCGTCTCCTGGTTTTGACACCGATGAATACTGACGGACTCTGAACTAACTAAATTCGGTAATGGTGTCTCTGTCACACGGTTGAAGGTTGGGTGGAAGGTCATCACTACGGTCAGGGAATCCCTTTCTCATCCTAACCCAGACTAACACCAGATATAACTGTATTGGTGTGCTTGGTCCACTTTTAATTAAGCTTCGTCTCCTCAACGTGATAGTGATTGGTCAGTCCAGTTCAATACAGCGGTATGTGCACTAAAGCCCTGCTAATATTTAAACAGCTCGCCGTGTTTAAACGTCAAACGTGAAAAGGGAAATAAACGTGTACACAAAATACATTTCACTTACAGATGTTCCAAAGTGTTTGCTGCTTGAATCCAAATCATGTCCAGTTTTTATTTCACTTCTCTTAACCGCCGAGGGCAGTGTGGCGTGCAAACCCCAGATGTGTGTGCTCATACCCTGACATCTTCCAGTAAGGTCACTTATGTATGATGCAGTACTTGCTATTACTTCCATCTTTGTCTTCCTCCATCTTCCTCCATCTTTTTTGTCTTCCTCCATGACCGACTAAAAACAGGGTGGAGCTTTTTGCTTAGAAGGTTGTGTGCTTTTTTTTTTTTTTTTTTTTTTTTTTTTTTTTGTGTCCTCCAAAGCCAGGATTAGCTTCCACGGATTTCTTATCCTGGCAAATGTGTTTCTTCCATATTCCATGCATTGTAGTGGTGTTGTACCACTTGTTAGCTATGTTGTTTATTACCACCCTGTCTGTTACCTTCAAATAGTCCACATTCCCCCTCGGTACAGAAGATCTCCTCACTGTGCATGTTGTGGTTCTCTCTGGAAGAACCAATAGCTTACTGGATCAGAATACTCATACACACATTTGGCCTTAACAAGTCTATCCTCCAGCAATTTGTGAAGGTTTTAGGCTACAAACTAGGCTACAAAGTCCTACCTTTGACTCCAATATGGCCAACCAGGTCAGGGTCTCTCTGGTCTTTTCATCAGTCCAGCTATAATGCTTTTGCTTTTCACAGTCTTTCTTTTTGGAGCCTGGTATGGAACTCCCCCTAGTGCTGGAGTCTATTAAAACCCCTCATCATGGGTTTATTTGTAAATTGGGTCCAGCTTGTACTGTTAACCCACCGGGTGGTGTAGGTTGGGCTACAGACAGGCTGAACAACCTGAACCCCCTGCTGTGACTAGGAAGTCTAACAGGATCATATCGGGCTCACAAGTCCATGCTCCTGGTACCATGCATACGGTTAACCATGTCTCCTTGCCCTCCAGTCCCCCATTACCCTACACAGGATAAGCAGTACAGATAATGGATAGATGGATACATCCAGACAGCCCCTAGTGATTAGCAGGGGTAAAACGGAACGCTAAGGTATAAACTACATGGTTGAAGTTTCTCGGTCACCGTTTTTGCAAGAAGGTGCAGATGTGTATGTATATGAATTTATATGTGTTTATAGCTGATACTACATCATACATCACTACTACATGACCTTACTGGAATTTCTCTGCATGCCTGTACAGTGCACAACATGGTATCCAGGTGTTTGACACCACCTCTGGCTCGTAGCAGGGGTTTACCGAGTCATAAGTGTAAACTTGTATGTTATCACCATTGAATGTTCTATTTATTGTCGCTATGCTGAATTGAATTAAATAAATGTAATAAATATATAACATGAGACTCGTTTTATTTAACATGCCTAAATTTATTTTTGAGCTGCAAGTGGCAAAGAAATGCTTCTAAGGTAATTCCAAAAAGTAAAAAAAAAAAAAGAAGAAGAGAGATTGGTATCAGTGGTTCATTACATGTCAACTGACTTTAATATTCAGTCAAAAGAAATTTCTTTCAAGGCAGCTGTTTTTTTCATATTCTCTTATCAAATAATTTAGAAGGAAATAAATCTTTTCAAGCCACAATATTTATTTAATTTCTGTGGACTTGACATGTATTAGGTTTTTTTTTTAATCAGTGCAGCAAATTTAAAATATATATATATAATAAAAAAATGCTTAAGTTCACAAAATACCACAGCACTACCATAATCCTGCTACAGAAATACAAGAGTAATAAAGGAAAAATAAATGTCTTTCTCAAAATATCCTCATCCTCATCTCAGTCTCCCTGTCTCCATGTCGTCGCCTCCTCACTCTCATGGGATTTAGTCCTGCAGGGTGTCCTGCTGATGGGAGCTCCCTGTGTAGTAGTTCTGCTGCTCCCACATCGCTGCTGCGTTATCCGGAGCCCTCATGTGGCTCTGCTGACTCAGGATGAACAGCTGGCGAGCAAAAAGTGGCTCCACCTATAGGTGAAAATTGGTACCAGTTGGCCCAAGGATACTCACATCAGCTTACTGTATGTGTAGACATTCATGTTTTAGACTGTAAGGACAAAGGAAATTATGTTTATTATTGTATGTTGTATTTGCACTGTACCTGCACGGTTAAGGGCCTCCTGTGACCATGGATGTCGTGGCTTTGCTCAAAATACAGCAGAACCTGGAAACAAGGAGGAGGACGTGCCTGGAGATAGTAGCCTTGTAACTCTGAAAAAGACAAATTTATAAAACAACATGAGCGATTGTTGTTCTGCCTCACACGCTCACTTCTGGAATCTAATGCGTGCCGCCAAATGCTAAGGGATCACTTGATTGATTGCTCTAACCTGTGATAAACTGCTGGATGTCCACAAGTTTGCTGGTCTGGTTCCTCTCCAGTTTGTTAGGTTTTTCAGAGGTGCTGGTGGGCACCGGCTCCCAATACACCCTGGCATTGCAGAGCCGTCGAGCATATAGGCCATCGTGAGCCATCCAGACCCATACGCCCTGCTCCAGTTCTGTACCCTCACCTTGAGGCAGTTGCACCAGTTCAGGGCCTCCGTAATTTGGGTTCTCATCATAAGGAGCCAACCTGCAGCCCTCTGTGCTGAACACGGTCGTCTCTCTGATCAGAGAATCCCCGCTGTACACCGACACCTGCAGTCTGGGATCTGCCACATGTAAAGTCAGTTAGGAGATAGGAATGCAGAACAGTTTGTGTTTGAGCACTTTTTGTTTATGTGAACATACCGGAGAAAGCCACAGATCTCATGCTTTGGTCCAAGTTGAAGGTAGATGGTGAAGGATCAAAACCACTGCAGCTGTAGAAGGAATTGCTGATCTGGTAACCTACTATAGCAAAAATAAAATAAGATCTCAAATGACATTCTCTTTGAAGTCATGTAATCTTTTTCACTCTCTCAAACTCTGATTTATTACCTGAGTCCCAGGGTGCAGTGTATGAGTTTGAACTGTAGGGATAGTAGAAATCTGGGAATGGAGCTTGCTCTGACAAATCTCTCCATCCTTTTTCACCTGGAGCCAAGAAGTTGGAAACCTGTGCAAAGAACACATCACACACATTGCGCACACAGTTAAACACTCCTAAATTATATTTCAATCAAAAAGTCAAAGTGAAATATTATGCATATAAAAATATGTATACACACTTCAGGAAAAGAAAAATATTGTACTGTATAAATAGTTTTATTGTATAAAATAAAAATATATTGCTATACGTTTATAAATATATATGAATTTATTTTACTAAATTGTGTATTTTTTGTTTTTTTGGCTGACTTTATTATATATATAAAAAAAATTGGGGGGGGTACATACTTGACTCTGCAGGGGTGTGTATGTCGAATACAGCGGGAAGCTGTGAGGGCTTGTCATTGTGGAAGTTCTCTCACATGTCACTGAAACAACAAGTAGAATTTAGAATTAAACTATATAAACTTTCGAGCGCGCGGAGATCTAACGCGCGTGGAGACCCAGTGCGCTATAGGAGATCTAGCGCGCGTGGAGAGCCAGTGCGCTCCATTTCTGTCTTAAAAGAAACGCAAGCATCTGAAAAATCTGTTTGCTCCCCCTCACCTCTCTTAGTGCCCTCGGGAATGACCCTGTAGACTTTATAAGGCTCGGAGGTGTCCAGCTGACTCTTCTCCACCATCTCCTCGAAGTCGTTGCTCTTGTTGAGCGCGCAGCGGAGCCGCGTTTTCCAGGTCGGCGGGTCCGGTTTATCGATGCCCTCGCGGTATTTGCCCTTAAACAGCGCCCAAGCCTGGGGCAGGTTGAGGAACTGGTTAATACTTTTTTTTTTTTTTTTTTACTTTTTTTTACAGTACGTGATGGTGTGGGTGAATTGGAGTGAATTAGCTTTTTTTTCCACCTCACCTTGAAGAGCGCCGCGTCCTCCTCGCGGTTATAATCCTGCTTGCCGGCGTGTTTCCATGGAATCCGGAAAGTGCTCTTCTCGCGGTCCTCCCACACCAACCCGGGATATTTGCCCCCGTCCACCTGCTCAATCAGCCACTGGCGAAGCTTCCCGTTCCCTGAGATCCCAGCCATTTAGCAGCCCTTTTCTAAAGGGATGAGATAGAAAGAAAAAAAATCAATCCGACATAATGAATAATAATAATAATAATAATCATAATCATAACAATAATAATGTCATCTATAATCAAACAAGCTCATTTTGATGGTTTTACGCAAAACGCAGCTCTCACCCTCGTCTCACGCAGATATTTTGACATTTGAAACTGCCGTCGTTCAAATTTCAGCCGCAACTTTCCTGATTATTTGCCTGCTGAGAGGCGCAGCGTCATCTGAACTCAAAGCAGCGGCCAGATGTGCGCCAGGGGTTCCACCAAAGTACATAAGACGCGCGCAAGCACGTACGCGCGCACATAACAGCAGGCACACCAAAAAAAACGCGCAAGAACAGACAGGCTTGCATAAGCTGCCCTATATTACTATAGAACATTTATAACAGTCGTAGTTTTTGGTCCATGGAGGTCATGAACAGTCAGAATTGAACTTATCACCTCATTCCTCACACGTCTAAATATATATTAAAAGAAAAAAGTGCGTTTCGTAGATTTAGACACGTGATAAAGACCATGATTTGAGATCTAACAGGATTGGAACATAATTAAGAACACACGCATCTAAAGGGCCGAAAATGAGACATTATATAGATATAGATAATAGATATGGGCTATACATATATATCTTAAAAAGCATCTGTGTTCTTTGTGTTTGAGAGGAATTAGCTACAACTCCAAATTCCCCCCGAGCTGAACACCGGGTTGACACTGCACATTTTCCGTTTAAACTTGAGTCACATCTGCTATTTAATGCGATTTGTCCAGAGATGACTAGATCTGAACCCCCGAACCCCATGTGTCCTCTGGGACCAGATAGTTACTCAGCAATCATCATCATCTCTCTCTCTCTCTGTCTCTCTGTACTATCTCTCTATCTATCTATATATCTATATCTTATTAAAGAAAGTGCGTTTGCAAAACGGTTTGCAAGATTTTAAATATCTTGTTTATTCACTGCAAATTTTGTTTTTATTTGTTTGTTTTTGGTTGTTTCCATGCGTTTTCCCCCAAGGTTCTGCATCTTTAGCTAAATCAAGATGAAATATCTTATCTTTTTGTTTTGTTGTTTTATTCAAACTAAATGGAATCGAAGCTAAATCAAGATGAAAGATCTGGGATTGTTGTTTTGTTGTTTTATTCCAACTAAATAGTATTAAAATAGCAACAAATGAGGGAACAAACTTAAGTGGGAAATGGTTTGTTCTTGTGCAGTGTAAAGAAGGAAAACCAAAACTAACAAGAAGAGCAATTTTTCAATTTAGGTCAAAGAATAACAAACATATATATTTTTTGTTATTACATTTGGAGATCATGTTTTGGTTGTCTAAACCAAAAGTGTTAATCAGTCATATTAATCACTTGAACAAAAGTTCTCCATATATCACTTGGCTGCCAACCCAAACCACTAGTCTGTTTGGCCCCCCTCCCTCCTCTCTCACCAAATGATTTTCACAGAAATCTGTACATCTTGCGGTTGCTAGTCAGGTATTCAAATGAGCCTTACCCCTCCTGCAGGCCACCTGTTCTTATCATTACTCTGCGCATCTATGATGGCTTTCAAAAAACATGCTGAGTCAATGCAATACCGAAGCTCAACGAAAATATACATCTAATACACACACACACAGCTTATTCTTCTGCGAACCGAAATCTATATGTTATTACAGTGGCATGAAGGAACATCGATACCATTATCGATGTCATTATAATAAGGCTATAAAATAAGCAATAACATAATAATCGTTTCTATATATATTGATACTGCATCTAGACACACTACAACACCAAGCTTTCCGGATAATAATACTTATTGTTTAAAAAAACAACATCGAAATATGAACAAATGGAAACGAAACTTTAGTTCTCATGAGCATACAAAAAAACTAATTTGACCGATAAAGTGTTTTCTCTAATGTGTAATCGTTTATGAAAAAAAGAAGAATCCGATTTTTATTTCTTTTATTTTTTTGGTATTGAAAAAGAATGGCGAGGGGAAATAAATTCTGAAATATACGTAACTTAAATAAATAAATTTGAAATTATTATAATAAAATAAATTTTGAAATAAAATAAAGAAATAATTTGAGGCGATATAATGTAGCGATGTAAAATAGATTTTTTACATTATAAAAAAAATTAAAATGAAACAATTATTGTGATAAGCAATTTTTGGGTGTATTAATTCATGCAGTGTTTTAAATTGATTATTACATCAAAATATTAGTCAGTTCTATATCTACAGTATATCTGACTTTCTGACTAAATGTCGAATTTTCTGACTAAAAATATTACATGAAATCTCATTTTCAGATTTCATTTTTTTAAAGTCATAATTTCGTGATATTATTTCTGTATTCGTTGCCATGTTGTTTCCAGGTTTTTACATTTTATTTACACGTTAAATGTAAAAAACTACTTTAATGTAGCATTTAATAATTTTCACATACATTTCTTAGAAACATGTTTTCAGAATGATTTCTTACCGATTTTGTTTTCTAACATAGAAACTGAAACGTATGTTCTAATACTGCTTTTCTGACTATACGATCAGCTTGAGAAGTACTTCTAGACTCGTGCTAGACTCCTTACTCTTTTTTACCTTTCCCTTCTCACTTTCCTGCCAACCACTCTTTCGTTCTGAAACCTTAAGATCCTTTCACATCAAATTTAAAATATATAAAAAAATATTTTGATGCTTTTGAACAATAAACAGGAATTTCTCAAAAACAAGAACGTTGCTTTAAAAAAAATCACATAACCTCATTGATATATATATATTTAATTTTCTCTCTGATTCAGGGACATGGGCATACCTCTGTCTTTTTGTTACAGAAAGCCATTATCTAGTGAAATTTGTTGCGCTTTCCGTTTTCCATTGAGCTCTCAAAACAGGGAGAAGAAAGTAACACTTTCAGGTTTATTTTTCAGTGGTGAAATTTCTCTTTTTAAATATTTCAAAACAATAACACTGATTTTTATCCAAATGCAACAAATGACTAAATCCATGTGCATAATAAAATTTAAATATTATAAAAGCATAAATTGTGTTGCATAGGATTGGGCCATGCACCTCTTTGATTCAAGTTCATAAACTGGCCCAGCCAAAAGATTTAGATAATAATAATAATAATAATAATAATAATAATAATAATAATAACAGATAACAGATATAATATAATAAAATGATAAAAGTGTAATCCTATGTAAAAAGTGTAAACATGTAACCCTAGAATCTAATTTGCCATTTTTCACCATAAATTCTGAGGACCTGTTAAGATTTATTATATTATAATTATTAAATGCACTTAATATTAAGTCCTCTTTAACTGTTGCTACTGAATAATTCATAGTTACTAAATTATTTAAGAGTAAATACTGATTAATAACCCAGGCTTTATTGCTTACCCAACCCTATTGCCATCTTAAACATGCACCAATCACAATAAAACAGATCATTTAGCCTAAATTTGTCATTTTTGCCTGGCAACAGCACCCATTGCCCCCCTCTCCAAAAAATCCTTACAACAGCTGCTGCCATGTTTTTGCTCTCACATACTAAAACATGCTCACAGGCTTTTTTCATTTGAACTGAAAGAAAAACCGGAAAACCAGTGTTGCTAAAAGAGTCCAACACCTTGTTCCAGAAGCAAGAAACAGTAAATGTCCTAATCAAATGTGGTGAGTGAGAGGAAGCCAGAGATCATGTACCTTGGGCAGATGTTTGAAAGATGGCTGAAAGCTGAGTATTTAGGCCTTACTGGTGCATATGCATGCATTCTAAACTAACACTAATCAATTATTGTTTTTTTTCATAGTTTATTAGCGAATCAACACTATAGTAGTATAACTTAACTTCTAACATTAATATTATGTGATATCTATCTAAACAAAATGTGGATTATATAGGTTAACTAAGTCACAAAGTGTGCATGAGTGCTTCATATCCTTTCTTTAGGTCTTGGTGTGCATCTTCTTTATTCTAGCACAAATTAATAAATATTACTTATATCCAGTTATTTTGTTTGTATTTGTATATAATTAGATTAGATTATATTAGAATAGAATAGATTCAACTTTATTATCATTGTGTTAAGTACATGTACAAAGCTAATCAAATGCAGTTAGCATCTAACCAGAAGTGCATAAGTGGCCTATTTACGATAAATAATTATGTGGTAAATAAGATAAGATCAGATAGGATATACCTTTATTTGTCCCACATCGGAGAAATTTCTCAGGGTATGAATCCATATGTACAGGAGTGTGAGTGTCTTATGAACAGATCAAACAGTAATAAACAGTATAACTGTAAAAAGATAACATGCTCAACACTATATACTTTGTATATACATATATGAATGTCTGTATAGTACAATAAATGCAGAAATCAATTACGATGGAAATAAGTATATGTTCACTGATCTAGCAGGAAGGTCACGGTGAGACTGTAGGATTAGAGCTGCATGCACAGACTGAATATATGAAAATATCTGAATAGACTATATTAATGTGAAAATAATCGGTTTGTTATTTGAAATATTATTTTCTAATAAGTAAGTATCCCTTAGAATAGCACAACAACAAATGTTTTATCAAGTTATTGTACATTCAGGATAACTGTAATTAAAGCAAAAGAAAAAAAAACTTTGGTGATTATTAGGATTGTTCTTTGCTGATTAAACAATCCTCTTTCAGGTCTTGGATGGCATAAACTGATAAATGGAATTCTCTAAGAGCTGCTGTTTAAGTAAATATTATATTTCCCTGCAAATTCTGTGAATGGACTTGCTAACAACAGGCATGACTTGAGTAAGCATGATGAATATTTTTCAGAGTTTACGTTGCGCTGAGGATGGCAGGTGTAAGTAAAAATCCCCTAAAGCCCCCGACTTCTTCTCACACATACGCTGCACACAGAAGCTAACTCAGAAATGTTCCACTGACCCTCTAAACTCTAAATCTCTAGAGAGACTTCGAGTTTAGCAGGGACACCCCCTCAAATACACACACATACACTCACACACTCATACACACACACATTTTTGTCTTGTAAAGATCTTCCACTGACAAAATAATAAATGCAGTTAAATAATGCTTGAACCCTAAACCTCACCTCAGTAACCAAACGGAAACCTTTTGCCTGGTGTTGTAGGTTAACTTATTGGTATTAGAAAATGTCAAAAGTGTAAGGGGTCATTTGATTCCCAACAGGATGTAAAACATGCCCACCCACACCCACAAAGCACACCACCCACATGCACATACACACACACACACACACACACCCACAACAAAGGAAGGTTACGTTAAAACATCTATTTCAGGCAATAACTGAAAATGACTCATGACCAGCTCAAAGATGTACAGAAGGCATGTGATTGAGAGGTTCAGGTGACTAAAACCTGAGCAGTCCAGTGTTTCTCACCACACATGGCCTCAACCATCCAAGTAGAACTGAAACCACTCAACCACCTCATACAAACTCATAAGCATGAAACAGGGAAAAAAATGGCTTTATATTTCTCACCTAGTCATACAAAAAGTTTTCTACATTGAAACTTTATCTGGAGACCATTTAACAGATTAACAGGCCACCACCAGATGTTAATCGCTGAAAGTGCTGAAGTTAAAGAAAGTGCTGCAGTTCCTTCCTGCCTTCTAAATACAAGCTACTTAAAGACATAACAGCATAGTTTTTGAAACTGATCGGAAGGTTTCTGCAACAGACGGAACTGAAAAATTTCTAAACGATGATAATATACAATATATTTGTCTAATATGATAGATAGATAGATAGATAGATAGATAGATAGATTTAAAAAATCCATATTGTACAGGAATAAACACCAATTAATAAAATGTAAAAGGAGGCAGTAATACTTTTTAAAATCCTATCATGAAATATAATAAAATGTTTGCATAATAGCAGGCTTAAATATTGAATTGAACATATTTTTAAAAAATTCAGTGGTAGCTCAGAGAGCTAAGGCACTGACTTACTGATCGGAAGGTCAGTGGTTCAACCTCCAGCTCTACCAGGTTGCCATTTTTGGGCCCTTGAGCAAGGCCCTTAACCCTATCTGCTCCAGGGGTGCTGTATCCTGGCTGACCCTGTGCTCTGACCCCACTGTGCAGTAATGTATATGTGACAAATACAGGCTTAACTTAAAAAACAGATCAGGTTGCTTTTGCTGTATGTCTTTCTTCACATGCCTTAAACCAGGCAGTTTAATTCGCTATTGACGGTCTGGCCCCTGGGGACGAATTCTTGATGAGCAATGCCCTGAATTTCGAAAAGGACAATGAGCATGCACTTGGTCTAGCTGTGGACCTGCCTCGCCTTTATCGGTCGTGGAGATGATGGGTTCTTCCACTGTGAAGACTGTTGCTTCGTCTGAGGGTTCGTACCCATACACCCAAATTTCATCACCGGTAGTGATCCTCGACATGGAGGATGGATCATCCAAGGCATGCTGACAGAGTTCTTGGCAGACTTCGTTGCAATGTTACTACTGCTCATGAATCAGCAGCCTGGAGACAAACTTGCCAGTAACATAGCGCATATTCAAATCACACATGTGAGGATTGCCTGGTGCTGTTCCGTATGACACACCAATCGGACAATGTCTTTTGGCTGACTTACTGTATGAAGGTCAGAATTCCCTGTGACTGTGTGTGCAGCCTTGTGCTGCCATCTGTTGGTATAAATCTGGTGTTACAAAACATCTGGTGTTACAAAACTAGTCTTGAAACTTTTTGATACCACCTTGTATGATCACATCCTGATTTTGCTGAATGAAAGATGTATCAATGCAGCTTCTCAAACTCTGCTCATGACATGTTACTGTATCAGCAACCAGGCGGAGATCAAATCTAATATTTCAGTCTGACTGATGCTGATAGGTGGCTACAATCTACAATCTGAGCTAGAATGAAATCAGCCCCACATCATCATATCATTGTGTGTTATTTCTTTACGAACAAAGGTGGTGCTCTTGTGCATGGACCTATTTTTATATATTTATGTACTTTAATACCGCTTTCCAAAACTCGATCAGTACAGGAACAAGTGATGTGGATTTTACAAATACACTTTACTACAAAACTCATGATGTTAAACGTTTTACCGGAATATATGCTTTGCATGAACATTTAATCTTCAGTTATTGGAGTTTCAAATTGACAAGATGTGCTTTCTGTTCTTTTCTTAGTACTCAGAATTGTGGTGAAATTCTTGATCAAGGAACTCACAAATTTCAAAAGATAAAAATAGATTTATTTTGAAAAGCACCAGAGTATTGGTATGGGAATCACCAGTCATCTCCTAATACTCTCATACAATATTATCACCTAGATGCAGATTCGATTAAAATTCAATAAAAAATAATAATAATAAAATAAATAAATAAATAAATAAAAATTCAATAAAATAATTGCGATTTTGTTCTACTGCGATTTTATAAATATGTCAATACATATTATGTTTTTGTTTTTTCACACAATTTTGTTACAATTTAAACTAAACAAACTTTAGCAAATAATTCAGTCTTACAACATGGGATGAAAATGTGTAAATAGTTCAGAGTGCACCACCTGTAGGATTATGAAGAAAGGGTGACATTTTACCACTTTAAATGCCTCCAAAGTCTCAAAACTCAACTTGACATGCAGTGAGTGTCCGAGTTGAGTGGAGTTTGGGAAAAAAGGCAGATTGATTGCTTTTATCACGCACGGTTTTTGATAATGTAACGCCACTCAGACACTTCAGCGCTCGATATAGAATCGTTTATATCTAGGGTTGATCGACCAATCAAACTGAAAACCAGCCAGTTCTGGTCACTGGCCGATCGACCGGTACATCTCTATTATAAATGTAAAAAAAAACATTTTTTACCGATTTTGGAGTCAGGCGATACGTGAATCACACAACAGAATCGCAATTCACAATTTAATAAATTTTTTCCCCATCATTTCTACTGGAGTATATTCATTACGTCTGATAATTGTCTTGCTGAAGTTAGAATGATATTAGTACAGTGCTGCTGGGTATTTATTTAGTATTTCATTGATAACAGTGCACCAAAGAACTAATACAACTAATTGAGGTTTCGTTAAATGTTTAGTAGCCCTTAAAATTTCATTGATAACAGTGCACCAAAGAACTAATACAACTAATTGAGGTTTCGTTAAATGTTTAGTAGCCCTTAAAATCCAGAACATTTTTAGCCATTTTTTGCATTACAATGTTTAATAAAACTGATTAACAGCAAAGAAATAGCACAGATAGATACAATCACTTGTTTTTATTGTAGTTTTCAGTTGTTAATATGATGAAAAATAATAATAATAATATGAGCATTTAGTAAGTTCGAGATTTTTGCGACATCATTCCCATAAGATGATACAGTAATGGTAGATTTTACACGTTTTAAAAGTAAAACGTGTAGGTTCAGATTACTCATGGTGGATGAATGGCTGTGTGTGTGCGTGTGTGCATGCTTGTGCTATCTGTTTTGTTGTAGGCTCCAGACCATTCAGGGCCCCTACAAAGGATAAGTGATGTAGATAATGGATAACTGGATGGATAAAAAAAATTATTCTTTTTTTGCCTGCTTCTTTAATCTCTAACCAAAGAAACAGTTGCATGTTGTATCCAGCAGTAAAATGCAGAATCATGTCATACAAACCTCGGCATACAAACGTCCAGCCTCACAGGTTTTTGCCCCAAGAACTGAAATTTTGCAAGAAATTTGCCTCGGCATCCAAAATATTTTCGGCCGAACACCGGCTAAGCTGCGTTTACATCTATCTAGTAGTCAATTAAAACTTTTTTGCATCAGTGTAAAGCCAAGCAAAGTGATTTTACGTAAATTTTGTGGGTTTTTTAAATTTATTTTTTTAGTGAAGATATAACGCCATGGGTGCCAAGAATGTTATCAAGGACAGCAGCAAGAAGAAAAGGGAACCACTTTCAGTTTCGTTTTTAAAGCAGCCAGTGCCATAAATTAAGGTTTAATGTCTATTTATTTTATTAATATGTCTTGTCTAGATGTTTTGATTGTTTTAATATGCAAAAATATGATTATAGTGCTGGAAATTGCTAATACAGAGTTACCTCTGCATACAAATGCACTGCCTTGCAAATTTTCGCCTTACAAACAAAAATTTTGAAAGAAATTTACCTCGGCATGGGAAGAATTTTCAGCATATGAGTGGCCGAGCCGGTCGCGCATACTTCTGGTTGTGCATACCTCCTGTAGCCAATCAAAACTTGTTTGCATCAGTGGATGGCCAAGTAAAGTGAGTTTTTTTTTTTTTTTTGGCATTTTGTGCAAGATTTAGTGAGTTCCATACATGGGTCCCAAGAATGTCTTTATGGATAAAAGAATGGTAGCAAGAAGAAAAGGGAGCCACTTTCAGTTTCTCCAAGAGGAATCATAAATTAAGGTTAAGTGAGGTTTAATGTCTATTTATTTAATATTTTACTTCATGTACATGCCTTTTCTAATTGTTTTGATTGTTTTTATATGGACAAATATGAATACAGTGTTGGAAATGGGTAATATTGGTCATATTTTTGGCTGGCTGGAACGGATTATCCCCGTTTCCATTATTTCCTATGGCTGAATGCGTTTCGCAATATGAAATTTCTCCGTTCTTTAGATTACAGTTCTTTGTTTCGTGCTCCAGGTCAGCAGCAGAAAGGTGTTTTTGTATACTCACTCGCCAGAAATATCTTCCTGCGTGTTATTTACACGACTGATCTAACATGGAAGGACGCATGACGTTCAAAATGGCGTCTTGATGGATTCTGGTCACGTGACTGCAAGCTACGCCGTGAAAGAGTTAATGCGCTGTATTTTATTATTTTTTTCCACCAGAAGATGGCGCTCGAACCCGAAACGAACCGTGAAACCACCCGCGTTGAAGAAGCGGAGTGACTCAGTTGAAAGGTGCTGCGGTTTCGTTTTGGTTCCGTTGGGTTCCGGGTTTTTTTGTGTGTGTGTTTGTGCAGTCAGCGCCATGGAGGAGGGCAGTAGCAGTGAGCCGGCTCGCTCAGACACCATCGGGGTTCACGACTTCTCCGAGAAGCTGCTGGAGCAGATGGTGCACTTCCACGTGATGAAGCTCAGCGGCGGGTTCTTCCTCTGGGTCGGAACCGGTCCTGTGCTGTCCAACCTGGCGGTGTCCATGGACAGCAGATTCGTAAGTGACACGCGCATGTGCCACGTGCTCAAATCCCAAGAGCTTCGCTTTGAAGTTTGAAAGTTGGACTTAAAGATATCTCAAGTTGTATAATAATAATAATAATAATAATAATAATACTTAATTTGTAATAATACAGATGTTTTCTTTGTAACACCAGGACTCCATGCCCCTGTCTACATTGATACTGGGGGATTCATCAGACACAACACCAACTTCCCTAGCTCAGAGACTGAGTAAGAGCTCACCACATCATCATCACCATCATCATCATCATTATTATTACTGTTGTTAATAATAACACTACTACTTATAGTACATCCTGCGGTTCTTCTTTTAACTAAGTCATATACTGGGGGGGGGGATAAGGGACAAACCCAAGCCGCATGTGTAAATAATATAACTGTGTTTATTAAATGTCACCTAAATGCCATGGCACAGTGGCGTAGTCTTTAGCATTGAGCCCTGCACCTCAAGGATTTGAAGGTCCAATTGAGGTCTGTTCTCCCCGTGCTTGGTGGGTTTCCTCCAGGTACTCCATGTACTAATGCAGATTAGGATAAATGGTGTCCCAGTTCGTGTGTGTGTGCCCTGTGATGGATTGCCACCCTGTATTGTACCTCGACTTGTGCCCTAAGTCTCATAGGATAGGCTCCAGGCCCCACAACCCTGTACACAGGAGTGAAGGCAAAAAAAATTGCATATACAGTATATATATATATATATATATATATATATATGTATATATATAGTGTTGCCCAAACCTCAGCCACCGGATGCAGTGCCAGTACCAAGCCCAGATAAAATTGAGTGGGTGGGCCAGGAAGGGCATCCACATAAAACCTGTGCGAAGATAATGTGCGGATCAGATGATCCTCTGTGGTGTCCTCTCAACGGGAGCAGCCAAAAGACTATAATTTTTTTTAAAATAAATTACATACATACAAGTGCATCTCAGTGAATAAGAATATCATCAAAAAGTTGATTTATTTCAGTAATTCAATTCAAAAAGTGAAACTCGTATAGATTCATTGCACACACTGATATATTTCAAGTGTTTTTAAATATTGATGATTATGGCATACAGCTAATTTCCTATATTTAAAAGAATTCAACATCTCAGAAAATTGGAATATTACTAAAGACCAAAAAAAAAAAAGGTTTAACACACTAACGTTGGACTACTGAAAAGTATGAACGTCTACAGCAAATGTCAGTTTGTTGTGTACGTATGTAAAGTGATGAAAAACCTTTTTAAACTCAAGATAATATAAGGCAGCAGTTCAAAGATGCTGATCACATGATTTAATGCACCTCACGTAAATTTGTATAAATTAATTTTTTTGGTTTCATTCAATACAAAAGTCATGTACATTTCGAAACAAAAATGTAACTTTTATATCATTTATATGTTTGCACTCATCATCACACTTCAAGATTTAGTTTGACCGCCTTTCAATAAGATTCCTCATGTACCCAGAGTCTGTGCAATTAGAGAAGAAAAACTCCATAGATATAATAATCTGGTCATTCATTACATTCAGGTCGTCAGCTGACTTGATTTTATTACCAGAAAACGTTGCTGAGCCTACTTCTGATCAACTGAAGCAACCCCAGATCATAACTCCAAACCTCCAGAGGCTTGTACAGTGGGCACTATGCTTGATTGGTGCAATGCTTTATGCGCTTCACTTCTTACCCTGACCCATCCATTCAATCTGGACTCATCAGACCACATGACCTTTTTTCCCAATCTTGTGATTTCTCATCACATTATGTATGTGGACAAAGACTCTTACCTTGACTATTAAACATAGCTGATGTCCATTTTTTATGATTCAACTTCTCCAAGTGTTGAAGTGATCCCCATTCATGATTTTTTTTTTTTCCTGACCACGTTTTCTGTATGAAGTTCACGGTTCAGCACTATTCTTCCTTGTTTTAATAATACATTGTGCAGTTCTTAACCCAATTCCAGGCATTTCACAAATCTCCTTAGTTGTTTTCTTGAAATTTGAGTTGTTTGATGCAGGACAATAATTTGACCCTTCTGAAATGGTGACTTTTTTCTTTTTTATGGGGTTTGGGGCAGGCAGTGTATAAAAGCAGTATCCCATGAGCAAGACTGAGGGCTAATGGGGATTGAACCTCTTTAATTCAAAGTGACCAGTTAAATAATCTTAAAATAATTCTTGCAGCATTTAATAATGACTTGAATATTTTTAATTATGGTGGGTTGTTATTTTCCAAACCTGCATGACTTTGAGAACATTGCTTTAGAATATATCTAAATAAAAGTTAAAGCCATATTCTATACAGCAATATAGAATATATAGAGATTTTGAATTTAGTTAGCCTTCACAGTGATTATTTAATTTCCATATTTTGGTTAAGTTATGTTAATGTTATAAGAAATGAAGCTAGATTTGTTTTCCTGATATAGAAATCTAAGCATATTGTTAAAATTAACTATTTCTTTCATAATTTGCAGCGAAGAAAACCAAGAAGCAGGTGTTTGTGAGTTATAACCTTCCAGTGACGGATTCCAATCTAACAATGTTGGTGGAGAACCGAATAAAGAAGGAGATGGAGCTACATCCAGACAAATTTTAAATTTTCATTGATGTATACTTTTTTAAAATACCTTTTTTGTGCTTTTGTACATAGTTAAACTAATAAAGGATGACAAAATATCCATGATCTATGTTTTTTTTTTAAATAAATAAACGCATCAGGTTTCTATTTATTTAAGTATATATGATGAGAGATTAAATCTTGATTTACTGACACGTAATGTATAAAAAAAATTATAAAATAAATAAAAAACCCATGTTATTCAAATGCATTTATTCACAAATGGAATGTCTTATAAAAATGAAGACCGGATACATTTCCATCAATTGCACTGCATATACCTGCATATTACTGATGATAAACACTATTCAACAAGTCATACAAAAGAAGTACGTTTCAGTCATGGAGTCACGCCAGTTGTCTCAAATGACCGTTTAAATACCACGGAGCATCTTCTTTCTTTCTAGGACAGGAAATTAACATTACATCCTGACCCATTAAATTTCTTTACATAATTTGGATTTTTGTCACACTCTGCACATCATATTTATTACTTCTTGAAACCGCATTGAATCTGTGCTTTTTTCTTCTTATTATTTTTTTTGAGAGCCTTTCTCAGATTATCAGTCACAATTTAAGGCCAGTTATTCGGTACATCCATTTTGGAGGGGGAAAATAAAAATAAAAATCACAGCCTATATTGTGCACAAAACAATCAAGACAATTATAATATTTTCGTTGCATATTTTGTGCAAATCAACAAACTCAATCCCAGGAACAGTGAAATCTTTTAGGAACATTAATACTGAGCAGCCGAGTCAGCAGCCCTTCGTACTTCGTCTGTGCTCAGCCCTGCCTTCTTTTATATTTCCAAACGGAAACAGTGAATGTTCTAGTTTAAAACTGTAGGATATTCACGCTCTCTCTCTCTCTCTCTCTCTCTCTCTCTCTCTCTCTCTCAAACACACACACCTTTGCAGCTTCTACAGACTTGTTTTCCCTAAAACACCCGGATACTAAGATCATTCACATTTTGAAACTTTTCACCCAACTCCCCTATGGATTCAGTCTGTTATTTTTTTTTTTCCCTTCCAAACTTCATAATCCATAATCATTGCTCGCTTCCTGGTCCTTCGTTTTTCACCCACACGCATGCATGCATGAGACTACACACATGCATAACAAATTAAGAGTAGCATGATTTTTTTTTTCTTTCCCCGGGGCGTTGTACAAAACTATAGAAAAGCTATACAAAACTGAGTTTTGTTGCCGACTTGAAAAATAGACTTGAGTGAATTTACGTCAACATTCAATTTTTTTTTACAACACTCCACCACATCATACCTCCTGGACTAAGAGGTTCGACACGTTATATTTACGAGCGGTCAGTAGATCGGCATCATTCACCGGTGACGACACTTTAAGAAATCTTATCGCCTGTGACCTCATGATGCGTTTCTGTGCTTGCGGGCCGGTCAGATCATCACCGCTGTCCTTCACACGGCCTGAGCTGGCTTGGATTCACGCAGGCAGCAGCAGCACGCACGCGGCTCTCAAGTCCTCATTCCGTTCGCTGTGCTGTTGCTGTTGCTGTTACTAGGTGCTGTGGCGTTGCTCTGACTGACAACCTGACGGAGAGGCGTTTCCTGAACCCGAGAGTACTCCCTGACCTCTTGCCTGGCCAGAAGGTGGTGCTGCTCTCCCGGGAGGAGGGGCCTGCGCAAAAGCCCCTCCCCTTCGGCCAGGGATTCGGGCAGAGGTTGGCCGGTGGTCTCGGGCAGCAGCGGAATGCAAATGATGCAGAGCAGGGTGCAGCACGTCAGGATGACGTGGTGAAGGAAGAAGCCTTTCTGGTTGTGGAGCTCCATGAGCGGGGCGGTTAGTATGCCGAAGCCTGCGCTAGCCAGGACCAAACCTACACCTCCACCCCTAACACACACAAACACACAAGAGCACGGAGCATTATTCACATATCATACGAGCAACGCGAGCAGTGGAACATCCGTACATGCATGCATAGAGTATACAGAACGAGAGAAACATGGGCGAAGATGAAAGGATGCAGAGGAATAGAGAGCATGAGGCGGCTAAAAATAGACACAGAGAGAGAGATGCAGATAGAGGTTTCACCTGATGACAGTAGGCGTGATCTCTGTGCAGTAGAAGATACTGAGAGTGCTGACGGCGTGAGACGAGAACATTCCGATGATGGAAAACGCCGCAGAGAACCGCTGATTGAGCGTGTCCCTGAGAACTGATATTAAACAGGACATCTTTAAATATCTGCGCATGGAGTCTTCGAGAAAGTCTGTGTGCGTGCGTGTGTGTGCGTGTGTGTGTGTGTGTGTTAATCAATTGCTCTTACCCGTGTTGTGCCGAAGACTGTACTTTCCAATTACTGTCAGGAAAAGAAAAAAAAAAAGATGTACAAGCCTTTAAAAAAACAAAAAAACAAGAATAGCCGAGCAAGATTTACAAAACGTGTCCTAAATATTCATCAGACTGAATCCGTGGAGCTGCAGGTTTGTGTAATTACAGACTGAATTATAATACATTTATGTCTCTAAAACAATACCAGCACCACCTTATAACAAGAACTACACAACTATGGCCTACCTACAGGACGTCACATCTTCCAGCGATTGTA
>JAQMYL010000012.1:31531576-31544931 GCA_030014365.1 Clarias pachynema
AAACAGCTGTTAGGTTTTACTGAGCATGCTGGAGAATATGAGTTCTTCTGGTAACTTTGTCACACTCGCTCCTTTCTTATTACTTGCAAAACCCAGGAGCGTACAGAACATTAGGTTTTTAGTTTCCATCTGAAATCTGGTCTGTCATGTAAAGTGTTGCTTTCTTTACAGGCATGCATATATTCTTCTGTAATGTTATTTATTCATTTTTAAGGTGTGTTTGGAAATAATGTTTTTTTTGTATTTAATACAGACATGATAAACATATACAACAAGTTGTACTAAAGATAATATTGTATATGTATATACACTGAAGATAAAGTAAAGTACTGTATATGTATGTGAATATGACAAGAATTGTCGTAGACATTTAACAGTAGTCTTGTATACAGTATTGGCAATATATGCACTATATACTGTCTTTATTCAGCCGCTTATAAATAGCAGTTGATCCAGAACATTCTGTTGAAATCAGGAATGACATTCAAAACCTCACAGAGAACTGAAAGTGTTGCTTAAATATGCTGGTTAGTCAAAGGGAGAAAGAGGAATCAGGTGCAAACATAGCAAACAAACCAGTCAGGGGTCAGGAGTGGAGACAGGACCTGAGAAAGCAAGAAAAAAAAGAGAGAGACAGAACCTGTATTATCAGCTGAAGGCCAAAAATGGAAATTTCCTGGTGCCCAATGTTTGAAGGATAAACTGACCAAGTATTCCTCTGACATGCTCACAGCTCACTCGAAACAAGTCAGTATTCAATTATGATAAGTAAGTAAATAAATTTGTTTCTAAATACAGTAGCTGAAACTTCTTTTTCTGGACATTATCAATTATAATTTATTATATATCAATAATTCTCAATTATAAAAGATTACTATTATATAACTTAATTACTACTGAAAAAAGGACAGGCAGCTGTGTAAAAATATGATTTACATGATCAATGTGAACGGATTTAGCAAAAGGATTTACCTATAAATGTGATATGTAAAAAAACAACAAAAAAGTCCTTAACTTGTAGTCTACTCTAGACTCTAAAAGTTACACACTTTAACTGGAAGCTGCTTAGTCACTCACTCATCGTCTATACCGTATTATATTATACATCGTCTATACTGTATAATACAGGGTCACAGGGGCCTGGAGCCTATTCCAGTAGACTTAGGGCACGAGGCAGGGTACAGCCTGGATGGGGTGCCAATCCTTTGCCAGTTGCACACACTCACATGCTCATTCACACAATATTTGGGATCACCAATTAACCTAATCTGCCCATTTGAACTGTGGAAGGAAACCCACCAAGCACTGGGAGAACATGCAAGCTGCTTGCACACAGACCCAAGACGGGAATCGAACCCGGACCCTGCAGGCGCAAGGCGACAGTGCTAACCACTACTCCACCGTGCCACCCTGATTTGTCACACGATCTCATATTTCATTTTGAGTGATATTGTCTAATATGAAATCTTAATCATATGGCTTATGCAAGTATGATAGATAAATACATACTGTAGATAGATACTGTAAATATAAAGATAGATAGATAGATAGATAGATAGATAAGGTTATTAGTCATGGAGGAGAATTCACAATACCTGTATGAGAAATAAAATTTGCATTGCCCAGACTTGTTAGAGTAAAAATGATTAAGTATGCGTGGGTGTGCTCCATGGTGTATTCCGAAAAGTTGAGTGGAGCAAATTACAGGTGAGCTTTTTTTTATGATCAAACATTGTTCTTTTCAATTACTGCATTTATAAAATCACAATCAATCTTTATAATTACATTAATTGAGTCTATGTTTAGACTATCTAACAGTTTGGCTAGTTTCTAAATTATGGTCATTAAAAAAAAAAAAAGAATGAAAAAACCCTCAGTCAAAAAACCCTCAGTCTCAGCAGCATGACCAAACAACATAAGCTTTGTTAAGGCACAATCACCTCAGCTACACCCAGGATTAGAGTAGATTTAGTCAGATTTCTGTTTTTACCCCCTGGGCTTCATGAGCTTCATCAGTTTCGAGTGCCTCCTGTGATGAAGTATTGATTCATATTAACCTCAGCAGATACAGATTAGAGCAGGAGGGAACAACACCTAGTACAAAACAGCACCACATTAGGGCTGTCATGTCAGGCTTACTTACTATTTGAATGGTTTAATTCCAAAATCACCTTCAGGAAAAGAAAAAAAAAAACTGGCACACGCTCTAAGACTTTGTTGTTTGCCTTTAGCTTTGATTACAGCGCACAATGTGGTATCCAATTCATGCATGAAAAGGATTTCTCATTCTCTCAGAGCCTTTCACTATTTGATTACTGAAACATGCTCGTTCAGAGAAGAAAAACTCCATTGATGTAATACGCTGGTCATTAAGTACATTCAGGTTGTCAGCTGACTTCATTTTATTCCCACATAGTGTGTGGCCACTATGCATGATGGGTGCATCTCTTCATGCACTTCCTTTCTTACTCTGATGGGCCAATTCATCTGGAATACTGTCAGTCTGTTCGCATCAGATCACATGACCTTTTTAAATTGCTCCAAAGTCCAGTCCTTACGCTTCCTAGCTTCTTTCTGATTAGCCTCAATAACAAGTGCTTTTCTTATGGCCACACTGCTGTTTAGTCCCAATCCTATGCGTTTCTACTTTCCTTTTTTTTTTTTTTTTTTTACAATTCAGATTCACCAAGCGTTTAAGTGATCCTCGTTATATATTTTTTTCCTGACCACATTTCTCCCACAAAGTTGATAATTCAACATCATCCTTTGACCAGTTACAGTTATTTGAAATCTCCTTAGTTGTTTTCTTTGCTTCATAGAGGCCAATAATCTGACCCTTCTGAAAAGGTAACTTTTTTAGTGTATAGTTGTAATAAGAAAGCAATCTCATATAAAATTAGTAAAGTATATAGTTCAGTTGTGCCTGTGTGATATATATCATTATTGGAGTATTTCATTATCAATTCATCATATGTACTTAATATTTCATATTACAGTTTTGAATGTCTCTATATTATCTATATTATATATCTATAAGATAAAATGCCCTTAGGCATGTTGTGATTTTGTATCACGCAATGTTATTTCCTTCAAAGGAAATCAACTATAGAGAGAAAGTAAATGTATAACCATTGGCGACATATTATATTGCTAGTTCTATAAGATATGCATTGGGATAATAATAATAATAATAATATAATATTAATAATAAGCTCTATACAGATGGCAACTATATCTCTTAGAAAATACTGTAAAAAGATATCGTTGATCATTGCGGTTTGAAAGAAATTATATTTATGAAATGATATAAGTGATACGATTTGGGAGAGGCTAATACCGCCTAAAGCGCATGTGTCAGGTTTGGACATGTCTAAAACACTTTCAGAAATGTGCCCAGAGCTACATGTCAAATAACAGGGTAAGTCAGAGAAACTCTCACCACCTCGACTACTAGTCAGCCTACTTCACTTTGTTATGTTTTCTCACTCTGGTCGACCTTGTGTCAGGATGGATGTGCTCATTCACACACTAAGAAGGGAAATACTACAGCTGGATGTGAGGAGCTGGTATCTTACATCGACACACCCATGCGTGTGTGTGTGTGTTTATTCTGTGCTCAGATTCAAACAGGAACAAATTCTCAGTCACAGTCAAGCACTCAAACCTGACAGTGTAGAGTTTTTTATTATTATTATTATTAAATTGATACTTAAAATAAAATAGCACACCATAAGAAAAAAAATCAAAAGGAATGATACTCTTTAAACACTTGGGATTGGAATGTTCAGCACCTTGCTCGCTGCGCCTGGATTTCAGTCAGGGGTCATAAAGACAAACCTGTTTTTCCTGAAAAACATATTGATGAAAAGCATCGTTTAAGTAGCTGACATTTATCAAATCATCTGTGCATTTAAATGTTTACCCATTGCATAACCATTACCAATGCAGGGAGTTCCTTTAGAATTCAATCAAAAGGTTTTGCTTTTCAGTGTGTATGTGTTTTTTGTACAGTATGTGTCTCCCAAAAAGCAGCCAGTTTCCCTTCTGCTGAATGCTTTCAGAGTGCTACATTTTCCTACTGTAAATGCTAAAAAAAACAACATTTGTATTTTTGTTTGCCTATGTGGATGGTTTTCCCGCCAGTACAAAATCTTCTCCCTGGTAAACCGTTATCAGGATGAAAACAAATATTTAAAAAGATTTTATAAAATAAAATGCAAAATAATGTTAGTCTATTCATTAGCTGGTAGAGTAAAAAAAAGAATTCATGAACCCTGGGTCCTCATTTTGACCTGTTTAGAGTCTAGAGTGACCTGAGACAAAATGATCCAACTGACTCACATCACTTTAAGACTGAAACTATGGAAGTCCAGAGAGAATGGTTTATTTATTTTAGTTTCTTCTTGTACTGTTATCTAAAGATCTTGACTTAGTTATTGTCTAAGATAATAAAAACTTTTTCCAAGTTAACATATTTAAACAATATCATACCCAACGTCATGCTGTACTGCTGGTTATAGCCATGGAGTTGGTGGACAGTCTTGTAAATCTTGTAAGTCTCTCTTCATAGTTCCACTTATTCCACTTCTTTTGCTCTCTCCTCAGTTCGGCAAACTATGCAGACCCACTTTACCCATACTTTGACTGATAATTAGTGTAATTAACTATTGTTAGAACACCTGTGACACAGAATGATACATATAGGTAAACATCCTAGTGCTGTTATCGTCTATTATCACGACTTGCAGAATGCTTCTTATCCAATCAGATTGCTTGGTTGAGGCATTGAATACATTTTATTGTTGCCATTGGCATATTGGCATTTTTTTTAAAAATCCTGGTTGCTGAAATACGCTGATTAAAGTAACATAGATACACTTAACCATGTTGTACAGTATGTATGTAAAAGGCTTGTTTGAGTTTGCTATCATGAGATTGTGATAAAATTAGTTGTTATCTCAAGAGAACAACTTTTATTATCTCAAAGATTTTACTTTGTTATTATGAGATCATAAGTTCACAAGGAATAACCTTCTGTTGTAAAACAATCAGGAGCAAACAACTTTTGTCATGAGATTATTAAAAAAAATTAAGTTATTGCAAGAAAAAACCGTTTGTTTCAGAAGATCATAAAAAATAGGGTGTTTTAAGAAAATGTTTACCATGAGGTCATGTGGAAAAAAAGTAATTCTAGAAAACAACTTGAGGAAAAAAATATTTTCTAGGTTTAAGAAACCAACTTATTTGTTATGTCAGAACAAATTTTGTTATCCGGAAGTCATGAGGAAAGTATCTCAAAATAAATAACTTTTTTGCTATTATGATGAAGCAACTTTCATTACTTGATCACGAGAACTTTTTTTAAAGAAAAAGACACAACATTTCTTATGTCAAGACTATGAGAAACCTGTTGAGAAAAAAAATCTCCATAGAAAAGAACCTTTTCAGCTATCGTCTGATTTTTTTTTTCTCAAAGGATAAAAAGATTTCATCTGGAGATTATGCGTAAGGTAATATAGAAAATAACTTTTATGATTTAAAGAAAACAATGATTGTATAAGTTCACAAGGAGAACAATTATCCTAAGAAAGCAACTTTTGTTATCCAAAGTTTGTGAGAGAAATGTTTTTCTTTGTTATGACAAGATCCTTTCCCCAGGGAAATAAATTTTATTTTTCAAACCAAAAAGCTTTTTATCATCAGATCTTGAAAAAAGGAATGGATGCCCCTCTGGTGATATTGGGGAGAAAAAAATATTCTGTGGCCAAGAGATACTATGTTGTGGCCATGACTCATTAAGACGTGGGAATGAGATAGTATGTTGTGGCCATGACTTACAGTACTAAGGCTTGAGAATGAGATAGTATGTTGTGGCCATGACTTTCTAAGGCATGGAAACAAGATACTATATTTTTTTCCCTCCAATGTCACCAGAGGGGCTAAGTAAAAAGGTTAGTTATCCCCTGTTTTCCAAAAAAAAAAGTGTTATCACGAGGAATTTTTTTTTTCTATTTTAGTGACTAAGAGGCGGGGTTTAGTTAAGGCGCGCGAGGGGGTGTTGTTCGGGAGGCGGGGCTTTGGGGCGGGGTTTTGGGAGGTGGGTTGGGTTTGGGAGGCGCTTCCGTGTTGACGGTGGCGTTTAGTTTGGAGCCGCAGGGAGCGCGGAGCGCTTTCGCTTCTGGAGTTACAGCCGCTGCGCCTGTTTTTATCTCACTTCTTCTTCGGGTTATTTCTTTTGTTGTTACTTTTTCGTATGAAGCTATGAGTCTTTACGGGTCGCAGCGCGCGCTGCACTTCAGCCGGCGTTCGCGCTCGCGGTCGAGCTCGCGCAGTGACGTCGCGGTTAGTAACTATCCGCTGAGCGGGAACGGGTTCGGACCGGAGACTGTCGAGGACATGAACTACAACTTCTCCAAGAGCTCCATGGGGGGAGGACAGGGGTAAGCACTGCTCAGAGAAAAACAAAAACCTAGGCAACAGTGCACACACACACACACACACACACACACACACTACAAAACACTATGCACTTGAAATAATTCCAACTTGGAATATTTAATAGTGAATATAATCATCTTTCTGTTTTTAATAGAGGAAATTTACTGAACAAAGTAAAAAAAAAAACAATGCTTTTGCTGTTTGAGGGGTGGGGGCCAATATTTTTGCAAAACCTAGTTCTAGCTATCTGGCAAGATTGCTTGGACAGAGTAAAAAAAATTTTTTTTAAAATAAAGGTTTTGCTTTTTGATGTCACACCTTTGCCTTGATTTATTATTAAAAAAAAATAAAATAAATAGAGGTGGGGCCAATATTTTTGCATAACTGAGCCCTAGCTATTTGGCAAGGGTTCTATCGTGTCCTGTGTATACAGTTTCAGGGCTTTTATCCCACCAGGTGCTTCTGGTGTTTTCTTACCAGTCCACAACAATGAATGAGTTTCTTGCTTGATTAAACAACAATACTTTTTTTTTTCTTTTTTTTTTTACAATTTTAAAAACCTATTTTATATTATATATGTTTATATTACAACTTTTATTTACTGTTTGCAACACTCAAAGTTCTAAATGCATTCTACGACATGCATTCCCATTCACGCCTTCTCCTTCATGCTTCATTAATTCTTTATGTGCAGGTATTCTGGTTCGTGATAAATGATTTGTTAGCGCTCTCTTATGAGCTGATCTCAATGACAAGTGGTGCTATAGCCTGGAAAACTGTGACCGCAGATATTCAGAAAGAAAGTGCATGGAGTGCGAATTCTTTTGGCTGTAGTTATTATCTGCCCCCTCAGTGGTTCCTGGAAATCATGACACAAAGACGAGGAAGTTAGACTTGAACGTAGGTTTTTGTAGTGAATTTTTAACCAGGATATACAAATGGGACATGAGACACATACCATGCATACGTGTTTATTTTATTTTTCATGTAAAATATAATACAAAGTCAGTCACAAACCCAATTTGTGGTTCCATGGTCTCTTTATTTCTCCTAGAATAAAGGAATAATAGTGTACAGGCACATATTATTGCCTAGGAATATTAGGGTGTTTCAAATGTTGCAGTTTACACCCTTGTACAAAATGTAACATTCTTTTTTACATTTTTATTCATTGTCAGCAATTGCAAAAGTTCATGCCCACAAACTGGAGCAAGTATTATTATAATTTTTTTGCATGAGCCTGTTTTTTTTCCCCCTCAAGTTCATATTCTGTAGGGAAACGCAAACCAAAAACAATGTTCAATAGTCAAGCCTGGGACAAAAATAGAAAGCTTAATAACACCCACACCGCACATGGAGCAGTAAAACATTCCGGATATGTTATATATAATTTATTTAGTTGATCATTTATTTTATATTTTGATTTATTTAATACTAAGTTTGTGCTATATTGTAAAAAAAAAAAAAAAAAAAAAAAAGTACTCGAATGCTGGCTGTTGAACACGAATGATAGGGTTTTCAGCTGTACAAACTATAATTAACTTTGTGCATGTTTCTACAAGCTTCTTTGGACACAATCCAGCAATAAAACCTTAAAAAAAAGGAATACTCTTTTCTTCTCTTTAGACCTCCCCTGCATCTTATCATCTATCAAAAAGCTTCTTTTCTCCAAGGCCAATGCCAAGAGTTCCTCAGTCAAGCAGAGTTTATATTACAGACGGTGAGTACAGTTTGCCGTTGCACTTGATTACAGTGTGTGATTTTATGGTCGGTTTTATACTGTGTTAATGTCTTTTGTTAATGTGTATTGGTGTTACAGGATACAGATAGAGCGCGGGCTACAGCAGAAGCGGAGCACTGCGTAATGTCTGCCGGTGACATTATTGATCATCTCAAAGGTCTTGCTCTGGAGCTTAGGGACTTGGGCCAGCCCAACGACAGTGTGCTAATGACGTGAGATGCGCATACACGTGATTAAAGACGCATGAACATATTTACAAACACAATCGATGTTACACAAGTGCATAGATACTGCACATAATCATAATCAATCATATCAATCTTTGCACTGCAAGACTGAAGTTACACAGTCTTACTGCAAATGTAGTGCCTTACTGAGATATATAAGCAAAGTTTCAATGCAGTTTCTTTCTGAAAGTTTTAAACTTTTAAGTTTGAAGTTTATTTGATTTCGCAGTGTATTTTGTTCTGACTTGAGTGATCCAACAGGTTTATTAAAAGAAAATGAAAACTCTGTGTTTGGTCTGCAAATCAATCAATGAGAGATTGTACTGAAGCATGCATTTTGCCAAGCATTTCTAGAATGCCAAAATCTTGAAAAAAAACAAAAAAAACAACAACAGAGTAGCACACCTGGCACATATCAAGCAGACAGCTGCCCTGCACTGTGCACATTCTCTGATACTTTATCTTTCAGCTCGCATTGTTTAGATAATACTCAAGCTAGATGCTGAGTAATTATTTTCACAGCCTTGTAAACAGATCTGACACAATGAGAAGCTGCGAATATGAAAGAATGCATGCTATTTGTGTTACTTAAAGTGAACAATAATAATAATAATAGGGCACCAATAAATAAATCATAGTCTCAAGTCTCGGAGATGATGGATGTAATAGGACTAAAGACATCCAGTTATAGCTGCTCTATTATCTGTCTATCTATCCAAATACTTTGTTGCTTTTACGTTGCATCCTATTGCATATCACATCAAAAAGATTTTCTTTCTATCCTGGGCTTAAAGCCAAAGTGCTTGAGGCAGGCTCGGTGCTACTGGAAAACACTTTCTCACTTTTAAAAAGCCACAGGTTCACTTTCGTCAGCATTCTTACGGAGAGTGAAATTGTAGAAATGTCATTCCCTGGTCAGGAATTCTATCCTGCGCTGCAGTGGTGAGAGCACAGCGTCCTAACCACTGGATCACCAGGGATATATCAGAGGTGTGAAGTATATGCAGGCAGTTTTACTTGGAATCTAAAATTAGGAACTTGAGCATCTGAGTCACCTTAGTATGAGGAACTAAGTTGGTAATTAAAACAATTAAGGTTAGGAATGTTACCAGTGAATTTCAGTAAGAACCATAGAAGACGGCACTACACTACCACATTAGATGCACGCTTGTTTATTTTTATAAATTTGTATTACTCTTTATCCGGTTTTTATTCTGCAATAATTTAGCAATATTTTAATTTTTTTGGGCACAGTGTTAACGAGTGCACAGAGCACCTAAGAGCAGTACACATGGCTCTAGGCGGCTCTCTGCAGAGGAACAGCCGAAGTAGCATGGGCTGGGACGAGATGGATAGAAACCTCCAAGATGCCCTCGCATGGATCGCCCAACAGAAGGTAATCTCCAGTCGATAGTTAATCATCATCATCACCATGCCTACTTAATACTAATTACACAAGAGCGAGTTCCGAGCAATCTGATTAAAACAAGAGACATTCCACGAGCGGTGATAATAGCACTGGGGCGTTTAACTATACAGTATGTAACACACAGGTGTTACAACAATCGTTAATTACACTAACTGACAGTCGCTGCTCAGGAAAGAGCAAAAACAAGTCACTCACAAGCACTTTTAATTCAAGCACGAATAGCTTTGAACCATCCTTTTATTTATGGCTACTAATAAACTGAACTGATAAACAAACACGCTCAAACACCCTGATCAACAACCGTCTAACAATTGTTCATACCAACCTGCAATTGCTCTTTTGCAGAATATTAATACTTATTTGCACAAAACTCTTTTCTATCTTCACTGCTACTTAGAAGGAATGTTTACTGTTTCTCCTTCTACTACCTTTTTCTGTTCATTTTAAAAATGTCAATCTGTCTTGTCTCAGCTAGTCAGCTAATTTGGTTTCTTAGTTACTAGTTAGTTTCATAGATTTCTTAAATTAGCTAGTTAGTTTATGTTGTTAATTTATGCTGTTAATATATGTAGCACCTTGGTCCTGGAGGAACATTGTTTCGTTTCGCTGTGTACTAAACTCTATATAGTTGAAATGACAATAAAAACCTACTAGACTTGACTACAAAGCTAACACGAGGCTGAATTTCAAATCATGCTCCAACTCCAAAAGCGCTGCTTGATGAGTGGGACAAGGGATTGTACACCCTACATAGTGCACTAGCTTTCCATTTAACACTATTTGGGATTCAACCCCAGAACCCGGTAGTTGATGTCTCTGATATTTTAAAGCGGAACAATTGGAAATATAAAGAGAAACTTACGAGATTCACATGACTGTCCACCACCTCCGTGGTTTATTCACCTGACCTTTTGTCTACAATAGTACCAGTAAAAATAATACCAGTAAAAGTACTTTCACCCCTTTTAATTACTACGTGTGATCCTGTCGGTCGCCAGCTTCGCCATTCGGGGTCCGTTAGTTCTGCCAGTATCGCAGCTGTGCTGATATTCATCACGCTCTCTCTCGTGTGATATTGCTTAATTATATTCAGTCAAGGAAGGCAATAAAGAAAGTACCATCTTTCTTCTCTCTTGATGGATCAAAACAACATTCTTTAGAGAACGAATGAATGAAAAAAGGAGTCCATTCACACTATAAAGAGGGGTCTGTATTCGAGCCCATGTAGGCACTCTGCCATCACTTCTCTGTTAAAAGAAGAAAAAAAATCACTGTAAATCCAGGATACTGCCGTTCTTTCTTTCATGGCAGGTCTTCCTTCTTTCATCAGGGTAGTACCTTTTTTTTTTTTTTTGTCAAGGAAACTGTTTCTTAGCACTATTATTCCCACAACAGAGGTACATTGAGTAAATAATACCCCCCCCCCACCCCCTCAGTCGAACACTGTTATCCAAACCAAAGTGGTTGTAACTCTGTCTCCAGAAAGTTAAGTGATTTTTTGTGTTTTTGTTTTTGCATCACAAAACAGTGAACTTGATGATTTGCATTTTAGAGAGGCAAACCGAAAGAGACATTATGCACATGCAATAAATTTGTCTCCCCGCCCCTTCATGCCAAACAAATAATTACTGCCAGGTCACATGATACACTTTACAATCCAGTTCTCAGACTCTGAGATTTACAGCCCTCTTTACAAACGGATTTATTTTTTTAAATTAAACATTCAGACAACTAGTGTGTCTTTAGGCATAGAACATGAATATAGCATTTATTTACTTTCCTTTATCTTCTACAATAATGTCATAAAACGCAATATGGCGTGTCACGTAATAAACAACACATGACGGGTCATGCTAGTATTTACTATAAAATAGTTTTACTATAAGTTTACTAAAATTTACCTCATGAGTCTCCCTTTTTTCCTTCTTGACGTCAAGAAGGACAAAACTGCACCGAAAAACATTCACGTCTCCTAAAAAGAAAACATATCAGGATGAGTGTGGGACAACACTAGAACATTACATTTGTTCACACAAAGGAGCTTTAAAATACTCCAGTCCAATCAACCATAATTAAACACACCGTTTGCTGTCAGCACACTTAATTGGGGGTGGGTGGATTGTTTCTGTTGCTTTGCTCTTTTGTAAAAACACTGCATGTCCATCTTTTGTAGGGTCTGATAGAGACATCGCCGTGGGGAGACGAGCCCAGCGTGATCGAGCAGCACATCATGAATCACAACAAATTTCACAGCTCGATCCAGAGAAGTGTGGAAGTGGATCGAGCTCAAGGGGAGCTAGTAAGTTTACTACACACACACACACACACCACACATGCACACACACGCATAAGCATTCGTTCTTGCACAAGAACTTCATTGTAATGGTATCGGCAGGGTTTTTTGTTTTCCTTTTTGCCTCTGGTCAGTCAGATCACTCTGATCTGTCTTTGGTTTTACAGGCAACACAAAAGACAAAGCTATCTACAGAACATACTGTATAAAAAACCCACACACGCACACACTTCCTGATCGAATTCAATATTCTCTAGGGAAATGTACCATACCAGTTAGCTCAAAATGAAAATGAATTGCTTTCTGGTGTAACACTGCCAGTGAGAATAAACTCACACCTAACAGCAGGGCTGTAAATATAAAGCTTTATGTTAGGTGTACGATGTCAGACACTGAAAGTTTTGTACAATAAAGTCATATTTAAAGTCATGTTTTTGCCCTTTTGCAGAGAGAGAGAGGAGACAAGGCCAGCCTGCATTTACTGGAGCAGGAATGGGACAGCCTACAGGTAGGCTCTAAGTGAACTTTATTGTCTCGCTACTCAAACACGTCATTAGCACAGATTTGATGTGCTGTGAAAAGGGTATTTTATGGCTTCCATTATTTATGCCATTCTCAATTAAATTTAAATTCTTTTACAAAATGTAACACGAGACAAGTACAGTACAACATACCAAAATACCAAAACACAGTTTGTAAATGATTAAGGGGGGGGAGGTTAAGCAACACCTGTGTCGCCTGTGTAAACAAGTAATCGCCGTCCTAATTGTAGTAACCGGTTGTCCCGCCTCAGAAACAGGTGCAACCAAACATTTCTGGTAAATTTCTTTGGAGAATTTGTTTTGTTTGCTTCAATTCCAATGTATCATTGGGCAGTCCGCCCAAATAAATTTGCCAACCCCTTAAAAAAAGTCTGGGCATCTGCCATCCACGATTGATTAACTAGAAGCAGACAGTTCGCTCTCGTGCTAGTAGTATAAACATGTACAGGAGCGTTAGAGCAGGAAAGGTGTACCACAGTAAATGCAGCCGATACCAGCTGTTGTAAAAAATTATACGAATGCTGAGGCACAGTTTCGCACAGTTAAAAAAATGCACGTAAAAAAACAAAACAAGAGTGGCCTCCGAGTGGCGCAGTGGTAAAGTGCTTGCCCTATCATCCGGAGATCGCGAGTTCGATTCCCGGGTGATGCTGTAACCTCTCGCAGCCGGAGGTCTAGAGAGAGC
>JAQMYL010000012.1:31545031-31569834 GCA_030014365.1 Clarias pachynema
TAGTAGCCTTAATGTGGGAGCCCCCTAGTGATGGGGAGGAATTGGACACGACTAAATTAGGGAGAAAATCGGGAAAATGTTTTTTAAAAAAAACAAGAGGATTAACCCTTAAAACTCAAGCAGTGCGGATCCATGCAGCAACACGGCTCTGGACCGATTATTAAAAAAAATACTTGTACTAAAGTCCTGCCGGTTTGTGTTAACAAGGAGGCTTCAAATCATCACACTGTGCGTTTGGCATTATTATTATTGTTGTTATTATTATTCGGTCACAGAAACAACTATAAAAACGCATGATCTTATAAATCTTTGGCTTCTTTTTTGCCTATGCGACCAAATGTACAAGTTATGTTTGTACAGTTGGTTAAAATGAATTTAAATTCAGTTTATCATATTGCATATTGTAAAAGACTAAAGCATTAAAAACATGATTTTTTTTAAAATAAGAAAAACTAGCATTTAATGCTATACGTTATATTGACATACGATAGTATAATAATAATAATAATAATAATAGTATGGTAATGTTATTAATGTTATATTATTATAATATACACCATTCGATCTTCTTTTCCTGAAATGTGTACAATGTGTACCATTTAGCTTTGACAGTACAATGTGGTGTCCAGTTCATGCGCGAAAATGCTTACTCATGCTCCCAGAACCACTCTTTCACAGTTAGAGTTCTGGAATATTCTTGTGCCATCAGGAACGAAAACCTTCATAGATGTGATAACCTGGTGATTCAGTACGTTCAGGTCGTCAGCTGATTTCGTTTTATTGCCACACAACTTTGCTGAGTCTAGACCTGACCAACTGAAGTCATAACACTGTCTCTAGATGGGTACATCTATGCTCTATGCTCTGCCTTTATTACCTTGACACACCCTATGAAATAGGGTCAATCTGGACGTATCGGACCACATGACATTTTTCTATTGCTTCAAAGTCCAAACTTTATGCAAACTGAAGCCTTTTTCTGATTAGTCTCATTAACAAGTGTTTTTTATTATGGCCACAGAGCTGTTTGAGTTCTCGTCACATTGTGTGTGTGTGTGTGTGTGTGTGTGTGTGTGTTTATGGAGTTCTCTTACTTTCACTATTAAACATAGTTCTGTTTTTTTGTCTATGGTTTTTTATTTCCTGAAACACCCAAAATAGCAACTTTCTTTTTGGCAGAGCAATGTTTGGTTGCATTGGAGGTGGTGAAATGTTGCCATTCCTCTTATAATCCTATATTTGGTACGCTCTAAACTATTCACACAATGGCATGCAGTACAGCAGCATCCTGTGTGGTAGGAACAAACGATCAGCTAGGTTTGAAGAGTAGTAACAAAACTAAATAAAAATCCAATCGGCATTTCGGTATCGTGATTATATCGTATCGGCTGGTCCCTGGTCATTACTATCCTCAATGTTTATATTATGGAAGGCTGGGTTACCTTTATACCAGAAATAGTGGGACTTGTGTCAATTTATCAGTTCCCAAGGTAGTTTTGACAAACATGAGATGAGCCTTCGTGTTCCTTTTGGAACATGAAAGCAGTGTTTTTATTTTTTTATTTTTTTATTTGCAAGTCTTCCATTGATACTTTTTTATTTTTAATCATGAATGCTGACCTTGTCTTGAGCCGTGCGAGGCCTGCAGTTCCATAGATGTTTGTATGGGTTCTGTTGTGACTTCCTGTATGAGTCATCAATGTGCCTTTTGAGCAATTTTGCTAGACTGGCCACTTCTGTAAAGATTCACAACAAATCTTTTTCCCTGCGGAGATAATGACTTTCACTGTCGTTCTCTGGCAACCCAGAGCCTTAAAAAATGGCTTTGTAGCTCTCTCGATCCTTCTTTTGATCACAACATAGCGTGCTGCTTAGTGAGATTTTTAAAGGGCATCTATTATGGCAAAATTCTCTGGGTCTGCAGTGTGCGTGTACAGACAAAGAAAAAAATGCCTGTTTTTTGCCCTATTTTTCATTGTTGTATTGATTGGGACTTAAACCAATCAAGCCAATTAGATTTCCCCCTTATGTGCCCTCATATCTCTGGAGGGGCGTGGCTCAGCAGAAGCTCATTTTCATAGACAATGAAATGGTGTGTTTGGAGGAGGAGTGAAATAAATATAGTTTGATGTATATGAGCACAATTTTGGGCAACTTTTGAAACGTGTTTCAAGAAATAGTAAAATATGGGACCTTTAAACCTACTTTCATTACTGGAGATATTATGTTTAAGGGTTGATTGGGTAACTAAGGAGTGAGTTGGTTGTCCACCCAAAGAGCTAGTTCGTAGAGATTAATTCTTATTCCCCCTATTTTCAGAAAATGTCAGTTGAACGTGGAGCTCACTTACATGAGCTTCAGAACGTCATCGATGAGATCACTAGGGAGATCATGTGGGTGAACGAGAAAGAAGAGGAGGAACTGATGTTTGACTGGGGCAACAGAAACATCGACGTCTACATCCTTAAGAAGCAGGAGAGCTATTCCGTAAGACTGCACAATCAGCTACACATACATCGACATGATGTGACAAAATACATTAACATATTTTCTGGTTTTATATGTTTATTTTTATTTGTTTGTTTGTTTTTGTTTCAGATGTTGATGAGTGAGTTGGAGGAGAAAGAGAAACATTTGAATAAACTGAAACTGAAAGTGGACAACCTGCTGGCAAGCAATCACCCTGCATCAGACAAAATTGAGGTCAGTGCTCGATTAAGTCTTGCCTTTATTTATTTATTTATTTATTTATTTATTTTTGCACAGGATAACTTGCTTATTCATCCATTTGTTCATGTCCTTCCTAAACATTCAGCTGTTGTATTCTCCTAGGCGTACATGGAGACTCTTCAGACCCAGTGGAGCTGGCTTCTCCAGATCACCAAATGCATTCATGTACATCTAAAGGAGAATGCTGCTTACAGTCAGGTAAAAGACGAGCTGAGTTTGCACCAGGGATATAACCAATTAACAGTCAGCGTTTAGTAATCAGCATTAGGTTTTCTTTTTGTGGTGCCATGTTTCAGTGTTAGACAGTGTGTGAAATTGAATGACTCAATGTCGCTTTATTTTAAATAATATACTAACAAGTCAGGGCTTTATAGGACTTTATTTTGCAGGATGTGAGTAATATTTGGTATTAGAAATACATAAATAGCATACAAATTTTTAATTTAAACCAATAAAAAAAACATTATAGCAACAACGTATTCACTGTATATTTTAAATTTATAGTCAACTTAAAGACAAAAATACTGTACAGATGGTACTGACTTACCAAAGTTGAATGACTTTTTTTTTTTTTTTTTTTTTGTCAATTTAAAAACAAAAATACTGTAAAGACGGTACTGACTTACCAACCTGACCTTTTTTATTTTATTGGTTACTGTTATCGGGTTGGGGGGTGGGGAGTTATACAACACCTATATCGCCTGTGTAAACAAGTCACTGCTGTCCTAATTCCAGTAACCGGTTGTGCAACCAAACATTTCTGGCAAATTTCTTTGGAGAATTTGTTTTGTTTACTTCAATTCCAATGTATCATTGGGCAGTCCGCCCAAATAAATTTGCCAACCCCTTAAAAAAAAAGTCTGGGCATCTGCCATCCACGATTGATTAACTAGAAGCAGACAATTCGCTCTTGTGCTAGCAGTATAAACATGTACGGGAGCGGTGGAACAAGAGAGGTGTACCGAGACACAGTAAATGCAGCCGATACCAGCTGTTGTAAAAAAAAGTATACGAATGCCGTACTGAGGCACAGTTTCGCACAGTTAAAAAACTGCAACCATTAAAACTTTAGATTTTTTTGCCTTTGCAAGTTATGTTTGTACAGTTGGTTAAAATTAATTTAAATTCAGTTCATCATATTGCACATTATAAAAGTCTAAAGCATTAAAAATAAAAATAAAAAAAAACAGCATAAATATTTTATATATTGACATATACGATAGTATAATAATACTAATAATAATAATAGTATGGTAATATTTATTAATGTTATATTAATATAATATACACCATTTTATCTTCTTTTCCTGAAGTGTGTATTGTAAGCCACTTTGAAATCTTAATGTGTTTTGTTTTGAACCACCGTTCAGAGGTAGATTTGATTTTGTGTGTTGCTTTGATTTTCCTTGCTGCACAACTTACTTTACATGTGAGATTCAGATCATACACTTTTGATGTCTTTGTTGAGAGCAAAAAAAAGCAGGGTGTGCACGTTCTCCCAGTACTTGGTGGGTTTCCTCCAGGTGCTCCGGTTTCATGCATGTAGATTAGGCTATTGGCGTTCCCAAAATCCCAGTAGTGTGTGAACTGTCCACGGTGTACCCTGCCTCGTGCCCCAAATCTCCTGGAATGGGCTCTAGGAGACCATGTATACAGGATAAAGCAGTATAGATGATGACTATTATAGGTTTTATGAATAATCGTGTTCGATAGGGCTGTGCGATAAAACAGTCTAGAATCAGCATTGCCATGAAGTTTGTCGATAACGATCATATGCTGTGGACATTTTCACTCAGGATAGATTTTTGCCCAACAGCAACAACCTCCAAAATCCTCCATGCATTTTTGCCCCATTACATCATCTCAAAACTACTACTCCTTCCGTCATATTAAATAAATACACATACAGTTCTGTGAAAAAGTATTTGCCCTGGCTGATTCATAATTTTTATTTTATTTTATTTATTTATTTTCATATTTGTCACAATTGAATTAGATCATCAAACAAAATGTAATATTACACAGAGAGATACCAAGTAAATAACAAAATGTATTTTTAAAATGTTGATTTAATTTATTAAGGGCAATAAAACTGTCAGAACCTCAGGCAATTACTTTTTCCCACATAGGCCTGTATTAAATAAATTAAATTAAATATCTTAATAAAATATAAAATCATAATTCAAAACTTAAACTTTGTTTTTACTTGTGCTATCTCTGTCTAATATTAAAATTTGTTTAATAAAATTTGTTTAATGATCTGTTAAGTTTGACAAATATGCAAAAAAAAAAAGAAACAAAAATCAGTACAAATATAAATCACAGCACTATAGATATGACTAATGTTTACTATTAATAACTTGTTTTTATTTATTTTAGTTTTAAATGTTATTACATATATGTACAATATTCAGTTCTTCATAGAAGCAAATGAAACAAATCGCAGACTACAACAGCAGCATGAGATGATCCGCAAGAAATTCTCCTGTGACAAAACGACTCCTCTGCCCAATTTACAGGAACTGCTTAAAGTCTTAGAGGTAACGCAAACACACACACACACACACACACACACACACACACATACACACACACACATCACATCTAGGATTTTCCTCTGGACCGTTCCCTGACTGCTCAAACATTAGATATGATTATGTTTGTGTCTTCAGAAAGAGCAGGATTATCTGTTGGAGCACAAACAACAGGTCCATCAACTGGTCAATAAATCCAAGAGCATCGTGAGTCTAAGACCAAGAAACCCAGAAGAAAAGAGTACCAGCCCTGTTAAAGTCCAGGCATTGTGTGACTTTCGACAAGATCAGGTAACACATGCAAACACAAGCTTGTGCACATCCTGTACATATGTACAATGAAATTGTTTTCTAAACATTTCCTTCCTTCCTTCCTTTCTTTCTGAGCAGAAAGTGATCTGTAAGGGCGATGTGGCTATCCTGAAGGATAACTCGGAGCGAAGTAAGTGGCTTATAACTGGGCCCGGAGGCCTGGATATGGAGGTGCCTTCCATCTGCCTGATAGTTCCTCCACCCAACCCGCTGTCCATTAACCTCGCAAGCAAGTATGAAACATGCATTAGCACACAAAACACACATTTGTTTTATATATATATATAGTGTTTATGTATAGTGTGTATATGTATATACGGAACAAATATATATATATAGTTTTACACGGCTTGCGATGCATGTCTTGCGTTTGCAGGAATGAGCAGTATTACGAGGCCCTTCAGACAGTCTGGAACCAGCTCTTCATCAACATAAAGAGCCTCATCGCCTGGCAGTACTGCCTGCACGACATCAGCCGCATCAACTCCCTCACAATCACCATAGTAAATCATTACTTTGTCACACTCATAATAACCTGCAGTAATATCTCGTAAAATCAGTAATACCAGAACTGTACACACGCATGAAATGTTACTGTTTCAGTTTGAGTGTATAATTTTTGACAATCCTTTAATTTTTATACTACAGTGAAACCTCAGATTGCGAGTAACGCAGTGCAAAACGAGCAAAGATTTTTAATAAATTTTGACTTGGAAAACGAACAAGTCTTGTTTTACTAGTACCGAGTATCATGTATCACGTATGAGCTTCTTGTTTTGACGCCGAGCGTTACGTGATCACAACTGAGCCAATTGTGACACACAGACCCCTCCTACTTTCGCCTTCACACACACACACACACACACACACACACACACACACATACACTTTCTTTCTGCTCTACACAGAAACACTGCTCTGTCGCGATTCTTTTTAAAGGTAAAGTGCAGGTTAATTTGTTTTATTTTTACTTTACAGCAGTGATTCCGTTAGTGTGTCACGCAACCGAGTGTCATTAGATAGATTTCTTGTTTATTTTTCAGATTAAAACAGTGTTTCTGTTGTGTGCGCGCTTGTGTGTGAAAAGAGTGGAGGAAGGGTAACTGTGTAAGATGAGAAGGGGCAGAGAGGAGGGGAGGGGCTACTTCGCCTGCACGCACAAACGGAAACACTTATCTGTCAGGATTTATATCTACTTTTTTTAAAGGAAAAGTGCAGGTTAATTTGTTTCATTTTTACTTCATATTTTGTATTAATTATTTTTATGTATGAATTTTTTTGGGCTGTGGAATGCATAATTTGAGTTTCCATTATTTCTTAAGGGAAAATTCGATTTGATTTACGAGTGTTTTGAAATACGAGCCCGCTTCCGGAACAAATTATGCTCGTAATCCGAGGTTCCACTGTATTAGCATACTTTGTTTCTAACCTTTTGAACCCTTATTTAGATTTTCTTCTTTTTAATCTTAGAGGTAGGTGGAGGGGTTTATGATACAGCAAATAGAAAAACATATGTATATTATTAATGCTCATTTAAAGAGCTTATTATTGAAATTCCTGACAGAGGAAAGCTCAGTTGCAAAACACTTTACTTAGCATCTTTTTTTTTCTAATAACAACAATCAATGCTTTTGTATAGACCCTAATATAGAGGCCTCTTTCAAACGGTTTTGATGTCCTTTCATGGTAAAAGTATTTTTAGACATTAAACCATCACTATTTTTCCTAGCATGACACAGAAACTGCAATATTTATTGCCTTTTTTTTTTTTTTTTTTTTTAGTTAATCTGGTTAATTTTAATAAAATTTTTAATAAGATATAATGGCACAAAATATGCTCTACCCAAAAGTTAATCAGAACATTAAAGTGTTGCAGTTATTGTAAGGCTTAATCCATATCATTTTGAATTATTTTTAAACACCACACGGTTATTGTGTGTTTTACGATTCTAGGTTGTGTGTTGTTTGTTCGGGAATTAATTTTCCTCCGACTGGTTCCTCATTGTTGCAGCTCAGCACTAAACAACCCACACCCTGAATACCGGTTTATTTCTTTAATAACTCATCTGCGATGATCTAATACTATGGCTTTTTGTGTCTGCAGCTGACTCAAATGCGTCCAGAGCAGTACCGCAGCATCATGAAGAGCTTGGAGTTTCACTATCAGGAGTACCAGAGAAATTGTTCGGGGTCCGAGATGTTTGTAGAGGAGGATAAGAAAGCCATTGAGAGCCAGTATAATGGAGCCCAGCAACACTACGATAACCTGGTCGAACAGCTTCCAGCCTACAGTGAGTCCGTACAGTACAAGCAATTTAAGCAATTTCCTGCGGGAAGTTTTCTGAGTTCAAGTAGATCAACCTGTCGGATTCACAAGCACGTGTTTTTCCTCAATTCAACTTTTGTGTTTTACAGATAAGGAGGTAGTTGTAACTGGTATCAGCGTGCTGAGTGAGTTGCATGCCCTGCAGCTGAAGCTGTATGCTCTGGAGTCTGCACTCGGTACACACCAGCACATCCCAATGGGACAGGGAGCACCAGCACAATACACCAGTCTTATCACTGGCACACAGGTAAAAGCAGCACACATTACACCCACACACTCCTCATAAAGCAAACCGATATAGTACTTAATAACGGTACATCTGTACCTACTTCGTCATTGTGTTGTACGCAGGCAACAGTAAGGGATGTGGAGTCACTGAGAGGAGAGTTCCAGAGGCTAAAAGGACCGGTGCTAACAGAATTGGAGGCTACGAAAGACACGGATAAAGCGCAGTTTCTTCAAAGTCAACTCAACCTCATTAACCAGAGACTTGACAAGCTGGTGTCTCACTCTTCCACGTATCTACAAAGGTAGAAAATATACAGAACTGGCTTAAAAAAAGCTGTTTTTTAAAAAAATGTTTTTTTAAGTTAAAGTTATATTTTTTGCTTCAGGTTGAAGGCGCTGAAGTCTTTGCATCAGGCGCTACTACAGGCAGAGGACGTAGTGAAGGTTTATGAAGCTCGACTCACGGAGAGAGAGACAACATCACTGGAGCCAGCTGAAGTCCAGGAGTACCAGAGTGCTCTTAGCGTAATGCTTATTTATTTAACCGGGATAAGCTCCAAAATGTCAGCGCTGTAGCACTAATCTGACTATAAAGCATATAATTTTGATCTGCCCAAGTTTTAATGCCATGAGACAACGACTTAAAACTTTAAAAAAAAAAAAATTATTCTGCAAGATGAAACCAGAGAAAACTTTTACACTATGTAGTATGTGTACAATCTTGTTCTTCTGGCCAAGGCCACAAGTTATAATGTGATATTTAGTTATCCATTTTATATATATATATATATATATTGGTTGAATGTTTAATATGTATCTGCCATGAAGTAGCCTGTCCAGCTGATATTGCAATAAACCCTAATACAAACAAAATTTAACCGTTATAAGTTCGTCAGCAAATCTGCAAATGTGGATTTATAATAGATGTCTATGCTTTTCAGGTCATGCGGTCTGAGCTCGATCAGAAGGAAGGTGTGTTGCATTCACTAGAGGATGAAATGATCAAGGCTCGTCAGTGCAATGAGCAAATTGATCAGAACTGTCACAGGTGTGATGTTGACCTGTGTCTGTACACTGAGCATGTAAAGCAGCTCTCTGATCGCTGGAGGCGAATTCAGACACAGATTAACAGCAGGCAAGATTTTTTTTCTCTCTCCCTCTTTTTTTTTTTTTTTACATTTATATTTTTATATACAGTCAGACAGAAAAAAAATTATATACTCTTCAGGAAAAGAAAAACTTGTATAAATGTTTTAATACTAAATTTATTGCTGTACGTTGATTATATGTTAATATTATATCAATATAACACAGTGAAAACTTGGATTGCGAGTAACGCGGTTCACGAGTGTTCCGCAAGACCCCTCTTACTTTCACCTTCACAGAAACACACACTCTTTCTCTCTGCTCAGCGTTTCCATTGTGTGTGCGCGTGTGTGAAAAGAGTGGAGGAAGGGTAACTGTGTAAGACGAGAAGGGGGAGAGGGGAGCTTACTTTAAATTCACACACATACACATACAGCGCCTGCACGTGAACTGAAACACTTATTTGTCGGAATTTTTTTTTACCTTTTTTTTTTAAAGGTAAAGTGCAGGTTAATTTGTTTTATTTAATAAATTGAATTTATTTAGTTAATATTTTCGGTTAATTATTTTTATGTATTTATTTTTTTGGGCTGTGGAACAAATAATTTGAGTTTATATTATTTCTTATGGGAAAATTTAATTTGGTTTAAGAGTATTTTGAAATACGAGCCCGCTTCCGGAATGAATTATGCTTGTAATTCAAGCTTCCACTGTATAGTTAAACCTTGGATTGCAAGCATAGTTCGTTCTGGAAGTGTGCTTCTGCTTATTAAATTTTCTCGTAAGAAATAATCAAAACTCATTCGAAATTAATAATCGAAATAATCGAAAATCAATCGAAATTTTCAATTTTTCATATGAAAATAATTAATACAAAATATAAAGTAAAAATAAAACCAATTAACTGGTACTTTTCCTTTAAAAGAATAGTGGCTAAAGTAAGATGAGAGAGGAGGAGGGGGTCTACTGTGTAGGACGACTTTCTGACGCATGGAATCACTTCTCTGTCAGCAAACTTTTTTAACAAGGAACCTCTCTAATGGCACTATCTTTCGCCTCCTTCTGAAAATTTTACGGAAATGTAACTTTGGATTGTCGTTAAACTGATTGATCTCCCGCACTGCTACAGCCTTTTAACATTTTTCTTCACAAGAGCCATTGTTGCAGTACAGTTACTAAAGAACAGTCACTACACTTGGACACAAAATGTAAAAAATGCTTTATGCTCGCACACACACACTTGCGCACGGATGTTGACCATACGACTGACGCACGCGCGCTGAGATTGAGCATGGGAGACGGTTACCCACAATCCCACAACACGAGAGAGAGAAGAACCATTGGCTCAGTTGTGATCATGTGACGCTCGGCAGACAAAGCGCATGCGTACTACAGTAGTCGTATATCAAGACCTGATTTAAGTTAAATTTTATGAAAGAATTTTGCTCATCTTGCAAAACACTCATGGACCAAGTTACTCACAATCCAAGGTATTCTGTATGTAGCCTATATAAAATTTTGACTTCAGTAAACTCTTTTTGTCTTAGGTATTCAGATCTGGAGACATACCTGCAGCAGCTAAAGTATTACCTGAACTCGAGCTCAGCTCTCACCACCTGGATTAATGACACCAAAAGGCGTACAGAAGCCCAGCTGAGCGCTAAGACAGATGACATCATCGTCGTCAACAAACTCCTTACCCAACAAAAGGTTTGAGTGTCTTCTTTATTTATAAAATGTGTAGTTAGTTAGACTACAGCTTAACACAGCTCAGCTCCATCACGGCTCTTAAAATCTTAAAAAAAAAAAGTTTTGTCATGTGTATATATAATCCATAGGCACTGAATTCTGAGATAACAGCAAAGAGGGAGACTGTGGATGCTGTCCAGAGAGACGGTGACACCTGCGTTAATACCATCAAGGTATAATTATGCGATGGCATCATGTTTCTTTTTAACATCGCCATATGGGTTCATCAGAACAAAACTCTCTTATATATATTTTTTTTTAATAATATGTAGGACTATGAGCTTGGATTGGCATCTTACAGTGCTGGGTTAGAAACTCTGCTCAACATTCCTATAAAGAAATCCATGCTGCAGTCTCCAACTACAGTTGTGGTAGAGGAGGTACAAAATACGAAATAACGTCCAATACGATATTATATTTGGTCTCTGGGTTAGGCTTTTAATTTTTTTTTTCTCCCCTGTTTTAGGTTTCTTCTTTGCATAGCCGCTATTTAGAGCTGCTTACACGTTCGAGTGATTATTGCAAATCTCTTGGAGACTCATTAAAGAATTTGGAAGAGCTCAAGGTACATAAAAAACTTAATTATATTGTAGAGTTCATACATAGCTCTTTTTTTTTTTTTTTTTTTTTTTACATTTTTGATCTGTTTTTTTTTTTTTCTCCTGATGTATTCATAGATACGGAACACCAAGATAGATTTGCTTGAAGAGGAGCTCCGACTTCTGAGAGCAGACATAGAAGACCGCAATACTAAGAATTTGTCACTGCAAGAGGCGCTCTCGCGCTACCAGCTGAAGCTGAACGAATCTCAGGAGCACCTCCTTTCCCTGGAGGAGGTGAAGAGAAACCAGGCTCTGAGGTGCACCACAGTACAGGAGAATCTCAGCTCCTCGCAGAATCGCCTACAAGAGCTCACGGATGAGGTGCGGCGTTTCAAAATGCTCGTGGAGGAGGAGAAAAGAAACCGGAAGATCGTGGAGGAGCGGTATAGCAGTCAGCAGGATGATCATGAGGGGAGCATGCGGAAAAGACTGAAGGAGTTAGAGGGGGCCAACTGGGCCAAAATCGAACTGGAGCAAACCGTGTCGGAACGGACGCGGGAGCTCGAGCGTGTGCGGAGGCAGTTGGAGGAGGAGACGAAGAACCTGAAACAGACACAGATGGAGCTGGCTAAGGTAAGACAGCAGCACAGTACAGAGATGAGGGAGGTCAAACAGACCTACGAGTCGCAAATCCTGGTAACACAAACAAACATACAGATGCTCTCAAAGCAGCGGAAGGATGACTCCGTGTCCATGCAGATGGAGTGCGTCAGGGTAGAGGGGGAATGCAAGAAGTTGCAGGAGGAGTTAAGGAGGGTGCAGCTCGCCCTCAGTGAAGAACAAGCGCAAAGAAGACATGCAGAGGTATTGCTGCAGCAACAAGTCCAAGCAGGCACAGAGGAGGCCAGAAAAAGGAGTGAATTGGAGGCTCAGATACAACAGTATCTTAGTCAGCAGAGTGCAGAAGAGACCAGATGGAAAGGAGTGCATGCGCAGTCCACGAAGTCTCTGCAGGAAAAGACCACTCAGATCTCCAACCTCCGACAGTCACTTGATGACGAGATGCACAAGCGGAGAGCACTGGAGGCAGAGAACGGCCATCTGCAAAAGGAGCTAGCAGACCTCCATGCTAAACATACAACTTCTAGTCAGGAAGTAATCAAACTCCGATCTTCACACCAAGAGCTAAGCATCCTCCGTGTGGAGTTGGAAAGCCAAGGCAATGAGCGGAACCGGGCAGACCTGAACATCGCACACCTTCAGGCGAGGGTCCAAGAGCTCCAGGAGGAGCTGAAAGAACAGGACGGGCAGCTGAATCAGCAAATAAAAGTAACCCAAGATGAGGCAGCCAAGCGCAGGAAGGCGGAAGCTCAGCTCGAGAAGACAAGCCAGGCTATGCGAGAGTACACGTCCACCATCACCACTTTACAAAAGAATCAGGAGGAGGCTAGCACGGAAGCCAGAAGATCTGAAGAAGAACGCAAAAAGCTCCAGGAGGCTCTTGAGCGTAACCTCAAGGAGCACAGTACCTCCACTCAGCATCAAGCTACACTGGAAGCTGAAATGAAAACTTTAAGACTTCAGCTGGTGCAGGAGCAAGGTCGGGTCTCTGAGGCCAAACAGCGCTTTCAAGTCTTGCACCGGAGCATGGAAGAGAGAACCAAAACTCTTAACGAGACCATTTCTGAGACCAATCGCTTGAAGGATCTCACAGAGTCACTCACCAAAGAGCGCCTCGGCCTGGAGGAGGAGCTACGAGCTGTGCGGCTGGAGCACGACACACTGCTGCAAGGCAAGCAAAGTGAGAATGACCAGATGAGCACCCAGATTGCAGCGCTTCAGCAACAGCTTCAAAACAGCCAGAGTACCCGTGTAGAGCACGACAAACTTACCCAACAGCTCTCGCAGGAGAGAGAGAAGCTTCGGTTGGAGATGCGGAATATCCTCCAACAGGCCAGTGAGGTACTAATCAACTATAAAATGTCTGAGACTGTCATAGACTGTAGTTCCACTCAGACATTACGTAGGATGGTTTCCAGTTTGCTTCCTCCTTCTCAATCTCTTCACAATCTGCCGATGGTCTTCTGTACTCTACCATGCAGTTGTTTCATTTCATGATCTGTTTCTACACCTGAGTCTGCCTCTCATTCCCATGGAAAGCACTTATTCACGAGGAATCCTCACTCTGTGTGCTTTTTCAGCTTCTTCTTTTGTTTAAGTTATGGTGATCATTGCAACTCAATCTCTAATCAAGTCGTTCTTAAATCATCACTCTGGCATATATTCTCCAAAACATATAATTATATAATTCGCTTCCTTATTGACTCTGTGGGGTTTTTGATTTAGGTACCATGATTTGTATTTTTTAACACTTAATGCATAAATCAACTGACCAGCTCTCTTGGCACTCGGCAATAACTAAATAACAATCATTAGTTTAGATCTCGTAGTAGAATAATCATAAAACTACTTATGAATGATTCATAGTTTTCATTAATATGCATGCTGTTAGAATTTCTAAAGTCTGAACACTTATGCTGTTTCATAGTTGAATTTCCTTAACGTATTAACGCATCTCTTGTTCTCTTTCTTTCTTTTTTTTTTCTCTATTTAGACATCAAGCTTGATCCAGTCTTCCCAGTCTCAGTGCACCGAATTACAACAAGAACGAGATTCCCTCCTCAGGAAGATTAAAACTCTAGAAGAAAACACCTCCCGTATGCAGAAAACTGAGGAGGAACGTATAAACATCAAAATGTCACTCGAGACAGAACTGCGGCTTAAAAAGCAGCTTCAGGGAGAGAATGAGAGGCTCAGGAATGAGCTCGGCATCTGGAAAAAACAAAGTCAGAGCCAAGATGATAATGTGCAGCAGAACGTAACAGCGCGTTTGGCGCTAGAAGGAGAATGTACTTCGTTGAGAAGCCGTATGGAGCAGCTTCTGGCCCAACTGAAAGAAGTCGAAGAGCGGTACAAGCTCAAGATCAGGGGATTGGAGCAGGAGCGAAATGACTTAGTTAATCTCAGAGATTCCTATCAGGAAGAGGTTCTGAGAGTAAAGCAGAAAGCGAACGCAGTAAACAGGTACACGCAGACGGATTCTCTTGGCACGACTATCGATCCAGCTTCTCTGGTGTTCGACGGTGTCCGCAAAAAAGTCACAGCCCAACAGTTACATGACTGTGGTATTATTGACAAGAAAACACTAGAGCACTTGATAACAGGCCAGCAGACTGTCCAGGATGTAGCTGTTGATATCAAACTGAATCTCAAGGGCACAGGAGCCATTGCAGGTCTAGCGGGACCCAGTGGAAAGTGCACATTCACAGAGGCCAAGAGAGATAAGCTGATCTCAAAGGACACTGCAGTGAAACTGCTAGAGGCTCAAGCAGCAACGGGACATATACTTGATCCCAGAGCAAATTTAAGGATGACCGTGGAAGAGGCGTGTCTTAACGGACTTGTAGATGAAGAGGATAAAAAGCAGCTGTTGATTGCCGAGGCCGCCTGCGTTGGTTTTCGAGATTTAATTGCAAATAAATTTCTGTCAGCCTGTCAAGCTATGAGAAAAGGAATGATCGATCAAGATACAGCTCTGCGTCTGCTGCAGGCCCAGGAGGCTGCGGGAGGGTTTCTTGATCCTGTGCTTAGTGTATACCTCCCCAAGGATACTGCCAGGGATCGTAATCTGATTGATGAGAATCTTTATCAAGCCCTGAGCGCGAAACCAAACTGCTATGTAGACCCTGCGACCAAGTCGAATACTAGCTATGTCGGCCTGAAGAGGCAATGCAAAGCCGACCCAAACACAGGCTTGCTCATGCTACCAGCCCCGGAAGCACCAATGACTGTACAGGGTTTACGAAAACAGATCCCCGTGTCAGATCTGGTAGACGGCAACCTGTTAAAGCCTTCAGACATTGTTCAGCTAAGAGAAGGCAAACTGACTAGCCAAGACATTGAGCACAGGCTTCGAGCCTATCTGCAGGGATCTACCTGCATCGCTGGAGTCCACGATGAAGCCAACAAGCGCGTTCTACCTGTCTACCAAGCAATGAAAGAAGGTCTTCTTCGACCAGGCACCACACTGGAGCTTCTGGAGGCTCAGGCAGCGTCAGGCTTCATAATTGACCCTATCAACAACAAGTACTGCACAGTGGACGAAGCTAGTAAGAAAGGTCTGATCGGTGTGGAGTTTAAAGACAAGCTCCTTTCAGCTGAGAGAGCCGTCACTGGATATAAAGATCCTGGTAGTGGGATTATTATCTCCCTTTTCCAGGCTATTGAGAAAGGACTGATTGAAAAAGGCCATGGTATTCGCCTACTGGAGGCTCAGATAGCCAGTGGTGGCATTATTGATCCGAAACAAAGTCACAGAATTGATGTGGATGTTGCTTATAAGAAAGGATACTTCGATAAAGAGATGAATCAGATTCTAAAAGACGAAGGCGATGATACAAAGGGATTTTTTGATCCTAACACTCAGGATAATCTCACCTATCTGCAGTTAAAGAGTCGTTGCATTACAGATGATAAAACTGGCCTTGTGCTTCTGCCACTTTATGATAAAAACAAGATATCAACACAGAAGAACACAACAAGAAAGACACGAGTCGTCATTGTAGATCCGGACACCAATAAGGAGATGACGGTACATGAAGCGTATCAGAAGCGGATGATTGACTATGAAACTTACGCGGAGCTTTCCAAGCAGGAGAGTGAGTGGGAGGAGATAACTGTCACTTCCTCAGATGGTACCAGTAAACTGGTCATTAGTGATCGGAAGACGGGTCATCAGTACGACTTGAAAGAACTGCTTGATAAAGGTGTAATCGACGAGGACGACTTGCAGGAGTATCGCTCTGGGAATATTACTCTTGTACAGTTTGTTGACATCATCACCAGTAAAACCATAGTCATGAACAAGCCTCTCAGCCCTTCCTCGTCCTCATCCTTAGTGTCATCCCAGATAGTCAAAAGTGAAGTCATGACATCAATTGAAAGTCAATCTCCCACCTCGCCAAACACTTTGAAGCGCATTGCCAGCATGTCAATTACTCTGACCTCACCCGGAGTGGCTATGGATGAACAGAGTCCGGTTGGGGCCATCTTTGACACCGAAAAGTCTGAAAAGCTCAGTTTATATGAAGCAATGAAGAGTGGCCTTGTAGACTTCATCACAGCACAAAGACTGCTAGAGGCACAAGCTTGCACTGGTGGCATTGTAGACCCAGAAAATGGTCGCCGCATCTCCATTCAAGAAGCTTGTCGCAGGGGCATAATTGACGAGGACATGGCGAATCGACTCAAACCTGCACAGAAGGCTTACAGTGGCTTTGAAGATATCAAGACCGGTAAGAAGTTGTCAGCAGCTGAGGCAGTGAAGGAAAAATGGCTGCCGTTTGAGGCTGGACAGCGTTTCCTCGAGTTCCAGTTTTTAACAGGGGGCCTCTTTGATCCAGAGCACGGCCGTAAACGGACAGTTGACGAAGCTGTACGCTTGGGATGGTTGGATAGAAGAGTGTCTCAGAAGCTCCTGGACACTCGTCATCACCCCAAGATGCTGACCTGCCCGAAGACGAAGTTGAGGATCACGTACAAGGAGGCTATGGATGCCTGTATGGTGGAAGATAAAACAGGAGTACGCATGCTTCCTGCAGCCTCTGCATCATCACATGGAATCAGCAGCCCTTATTCAAACCCGAGCTCTGCTCCAGTCTCTCACTCCGGACCTCGGAGAGGCAGCATCGACCAAACTTATTCCAACTCGTCCACCACTAGATACACCAGTTATAGCTACAGTAGCACCTCTTTCAGCAGCAGGTCTCTGTCGTAGATTTGGAGAGCAAGTTTGATGAAAATATGCAACAAAAAAAAAAGGGGTATTAAATTTAGAAAAGCATAAATATATGGACAGCTAAATGACCTGTGACCTGATAGCTAAGTGTTAAATTTTAAACAGCATTTAATGTTGAAGACACTAAGTTCTTATTTTTGCTTACAAAAGTATTTTAAATGTTGACTTTTTTTATACCAAGTGCCTTCTTGTGCACATCATGATGAGATGTGAAAATGTGGGTTTAAGGATGATTGAACGTCATACAAATTTGTATTTGTTGGATTGGTGTTGGGGAATTACTTGTTCACAAGAATGTGATGATAAATGTTTAATAATGACTAACTGATTCCACTTTAACTATTAATTTCATACACTGTTAGTTTTCTCTTTAAACATTTCTTTAAGCATTTCTCCAGTGTCCAGTATCTTTTTAACAAAGTTGTTAACTAATTTTATGCCTTAAAATAAAAGTTAATTTCCAAAGATTCAGTTCTTTTTGACACATTAAATAAGTAAGTGGCTTATTTATAACCGACTGATATCACAACGTTTCAGACTCTGCAGAAGCAACTGGGCTGCTTGTACTCCTCAATTCCTAAATTCATTTTTTATTGAACCATTAGTTGCACCACAATTTCGACATGAGTCATAGCCAAATACGTAACATGCCCTCTAAAATCAGTAGTATGCAGGTGGTTTCTTGCTAAATCTTTCATGGTTTTCAACTGCGTTATAGGCTGGACCAATTCAACATGATCTTATCAAACCCTACAGTGCAAACTCTACCAATCCTTATAAGCATGGATGACTTAACATACAATATTAAAGGGTTAAAATGCACTCACTGGCATTCAAATAGACAATGATGTAGCAGCTCTGCTACATGAATGTAAAAATACTTAGATACTGGTCAAGAGCTTTCATTTACACTGGCCGTCAAAAGTCAGAATGAGGAAATCTGTCACCTCAGCAGCTTATTAACTGTGGCATGGTTTCTGGTGCCAGATTTCTACAGTGCCATGTTGATGAGAGTAGGTTAGAGGAATAGCCAGATCGGTTTAGGGTTACATGAAGGCCGCGGTAACTTAAACAACCAGTCTAACCACTATTGGAAGCAGAAGGGCATCTCAGGTTATCTAACACAGCAAGCCTTGAGTAAGATGAAACAGCAGATTTTATTTGGGTCCTACATCTATCTGCCAAGTGTCATAATTTAAAAATACTGTATAATGGGCACATGCTCATCGAAACTGAACAGCTGAAGATAGGAAAAATGTTGCCTAGTCTGGTAAAGCTTGAGTTCTGCCACAACATGTAGATGGTTGGTTCAGAATTTGGCATCAAACACATGAATCCATGAACCCAACCTGGCTTGTGTTAATCTTGAAGGAACGTTTCCATCACCTTGGGGCTATTCTGTGATGTATTACATACCAGGTAAAAACATTTTTTACAACAGGTTTGTACAATACATGGTGAAGTAAATGTGAAATTAGATTTATGTACATATATGCCATATGGTACTGTTCACCCATGAAACAGTGTTTAACAGATTAAACAAATTTTCAGGAAACAAATCACTAGTCCACTTTAGTTTTATTTTTACAGCAATTTTAACAATGCACATAATTATTAAACAGTTTTACAGTAACCCAGATGGAGATTTATATTTAGATCCCTAATGAGCAAGCCAGAGGCTTGGGAAGGAAAACCCCATTAAGATGACATGACAAAACCACAAGAAGGAATTAGGGTCCAAAGGAAACCCATCCTTTTCTGGTTCACACCAGAATATTGTTTTGTTGTCTATTGTTAATACATTGCTTTTAACAATGGACAGGGTCACAAAGCGGTTTTATAGTAATCCAGATGGAGATTTATATTTAGTTTCCTAATGAGAAGTGGGGGCCAAATGTGGGAAGGAAAAACCCCTGAGATGACATAAGGAACAAGCCTTGAGAAGAAAACTAGACTTAAAAAAAAGATGTCCTCTGGAATTGTAAGACATTACTCAATTAGGTAATAAAAAAAATGCATATTATAGTGTTTATCATTAATCTATACCATCTTGGTGAGATTATTCAATAAAGATCATGTGGGACGATCCACAACAAAAACAGAAGGTGAATCACAAGCACTGATTCTGAGAGCATACGGAGGGTTACTACGGAATAACAGCATCTCATAAATTTGTATGCCAAGGAACCCAAAAGATCTTGACACATTCATGTAACAGAACAACTATTGTAGCAAAAGATTGGATTAAACATTTTGGTTTTCTACTCAAAAGGCTCTTCTGTCAGTTGGAGCTTTGTAGGAAAAACTCTGCCCCCTGCTGTAGTTTTGATTATTCTCGGTTGTTATAAAGAACTTGTACTTTTTATGTACTTTTTACAATTCTCTGTCAATCGAGACCACTTGTCAAGTATTCCTTCTCCCTATCTGCCATATCTCCCTACCCCATCTCCTTATCTGCTTGGAGGCATTAGAAATTAATTTCAAGGGATATGTTAGGTAGGAAGTGAAGAGTCAGTTCTCAAAAATGATGTGTTGGAAGCATGAAAAAGTGTATGGATTTGTGCAACTTTGACATGGGACAAATTGCGATGTCTAGACAATTGGGTCAGAGGATTCCCAAAACAGCAGGTCTTGTGGGGTGTTCCTGGTACGCAGCGGTCAGTACTTACCTAAAGTTGTCCACGGCAGGAAAACCGGTGAACCAGTAACACAGTCACAGCCACGCAAAGACCATTGATTTATCCAAACCACATACCTACACATAGCACATATGTATGATGCAAAACAATGGGATGGGATTGTAGATGATGATGGTGGTGATTACTGGTAGTTGTATTACTGTATTTATTTATTTATTTTGTTGTTGGTCTTGTTGTCTTACATCTTCTTGCTTCCTTAGTGTTTCCTAGCCTTTTTAGTTTTGAGACCTGTGAATCATCTAATAATACTAAACAAGTTTGAATTGTCCCCAAAGAAAGGGCACTGTTAGTCCGTCCATCCGTCCCCCCACACGTGCAAACTCTCTTCTTAACTACACTGTATGTACAAGCAATAAAAATGAGTTATTCCATCTGTAGCCATTTCCTTCATGTCTATTTCCCAAATATGTATTTCCACTTCCAAAATGATGGTATTTGTCAAGCATTTTGGGGAAAAGAAGTCATTCAAAGTTGCAGGAGTTGAATTCTGGAAAATAGACAAACCAGAAATACACTTTGATATCTATACTGTAATTGTGCTTAAAATCAAATCAAGAATCTGAAATTCTGATCTGTTTTTAAAAAATTTATGTTTTTATTCCAAACCCTAATATCTTTAGTGTATAACGAAGAAAAATAAAATCAATCAATCAAAAATCCTGGCGTCCCTGTTTCGAAACTTTTGGCAAAGACTTCTGATAAAAATGTTGTAACTGTTTTCTATCCTAATAAAACTTTTTCTATTATTTCTTTATCTTTTTTCCCCTCTTTAATCAATGTTTATACAGTGCATCTTGAAAAGTTAGAATATTGTGGAAAAGTTATTTTTGTTGGATTGGGGAAATTTTTATTGTGAAAATTAAAAATTTTCAGATTTATATCAAAATGTGAAACTGTCATTCATTACAATTAATGTAAAAAACATTTCGAGCATTCTTTGTTTACATTTTGATGATTACAGCTTACAGCTCATAAAAATTCAGAAAAGTTGAATATTTCCTAAGATCAGTCAAAAAAGGCTTTACAATACAGAAACTCTTTAAAAAATGTATGTTAATTCATGCCCTCAGTACTTGTTCAGGGTTCCTTTAGCCTTCTTTGCACATGTGCACTAAAGGACAAGATATTTTTTTGAGGAGTGTATGACCCTTTTGGATTGCCATAGTGTAAACTAGGCATTACTTCACGCGCTTCAGTGCAGTTAGCGGTGACGTGCAGAAGCAGCGAGATGCCCGGATAGAACGCACCTAAACCGGGGCCTGGAAGCGGGGAAAACCCGTGGATCTCACTGCGGCCTGTACTTGGAGCGGGCAGATTGGTGGGTTTCAACATAGTTTTCTAATGTTATACATGTTTATTTTTGTATAGTTATAATAACGGGGGCAGGAGGGTGGTCTAGTTTTGCAAAACAAGCACAAAAACCGTCTGTTAGCTTTATTTTAGCTTTAGCTTTAAACCTCAGGTAACTGTTTTTACAGCCTTTTCTCTCTCTGGCTCTCTCTAATTGACGCAAATAGCAATAAATAATAATAATAATAATAATAATAATAAAATTATGCTTTTTTTTGGTTTTGTACCGGAAATGGGCTTCACAGCTGATGTGAGTTTCCGGAAGTGAACATGCCATGTTTTTTTTTTCTATTTATTTATTTAAGTTGTTTATTTTGTTTGTGTACTAGCATAAAAATAAATATCGCACACAACTTTTTACCTTTATGGACTTGAATACTTTGCAAATGTTGAAATTAAGAAGCAAGAAAAAAAAAGCGTGCGTATTTCTATACATAATAGTTTGCAAAACCAAAGATCTGTGGTTTTTAAATTGCAAAACCATCTGACTTTAAACTTCCAAAGTGAACATTCATTGCACAAGTAGTCTTGCTTAGTACAGTATTTTGTAGAAGCTGCACTGGAGCTGCAAGTCTGTTAGAGCAGGTTTTACACACACACACACACACACACACACACACACACACGCACAACACTCAGGAGTGATTCACCCTTGTATTTTTCTTGCACCCTCCATTCACCCAGGTTCTGATGATGAAACACAATCCCACAGAGGATGATGATGTAATGTGTCAGTGCTATATTACTGTACGCTGTAGGGATTACGGATGGGAATCACCAGTCACGTCCTGATATGATATTATCACGATAGACTAGGTGCAGATTTGATTCACGATTTTATAAATATCCCAATTCGATAATACATTTTCCCTCAATTTTATCATTTTAAACCACTGAAAAAAAGTTTAATAATCAATTAAATGTAGCGTGTTCCTTCTAACATTTCACGTTCTAACACGTTTCCTACTCAAAAAGCAAGGGCAGCATTTAAACAGTACAAACTAACTTCAAATACAAAAGTTTAACATTTAACAAATCTCTGTCTTCCACCATCATTATTATTCCTAAACAAACTTGCCAAATAATTCACTAGTTTAGAGTGTACCACCTGAAGAAACAGTGATGTTTTACCGCCTCAAATGCCTTGAAAGTCTCAAAACTCAACTTGGCAGTTCCACTAACTCGTGGAATTTTCAGCTAATTAGCGCTAGCAGTGTTTAGAGACTGGTGTAAGAGTGTGTAATGAGTGAGTTTGAGACTAATTCACTCCCTGAGTAAAGAGAAAAAAAAGCAGAATTATTTGCTTTTAATGCTTGTGATCTTTGATAATGTAACTCCTTAATGATGTGTTTTCCGTTGCGCCACTCGAAAACTTCCTCGCTCTGTACAGCGTCGTTTATACCCGAGGCTGATCAGCCGATCACTGGTCATGAGCGTTCAAACTGAAAAACAGCCAATTCTTCTCACTTGCCCATTGACCAGTTCATCTCTATTATAAACGTTAAAATATTTTTAAAAATTTAATTTATTGTTTTGTAGTAGGGATCTAGTAGGGATGCTAGTAATTGGTGTATTTAGGTTTGTGTCATCACAACAGGGGAAACAGATTTTCTAATTCACTCATTCCTAAGAAACTTCTTGAGCACATCCAAGGGAGTCTTCAATTTTGCAGAGATAATGAAATGGCTTTGTGGTAACACTTTAGTCCGCAACTCCTTAAGAGTGACTGTTGGCTTCACTTTAGATTCCCTCACCAGTCTCTGAGTTTTGGGTTGTAATGGAGCTTCCACTTCCTAACTAATGATCCAGCAGGGCTTACTGCAATGTCCAATGTTATAAATGTCATTTTATCTGATGCAAATCTATTCCTTTAACTTACTGAAATGATAATCAGTCTTAATTCTGAATTTTTTCCTAATTTTCTTTCTTTTCATGCTATTTATATATACAGATTTCTTTTGAATTTACATTCTTTATCTTTAGTTGCAAATATGGCAGAGGATCCTCAGAGGAACTTCAGGTCAGCGTATTACGAAAAGGTCGGCTTCAGGGGGGTCGAGGAGAAAAAGTCACTTGAAATTCTGCTGAAGGACAATCCACTAGGTAAGAGAAGTCACTTGACCGTAGTTTTGTTTGTTTTGTTTTTTCTGTGAAGGACACTGAAGTATAAATCTATTCAACTTGCATTACTCGATTATTGGTTTGCAACAGTCTATTCCATGAACAAGCTGTTATATTGAGTGAGAAGCGAGTAGTAAATTATAGTATATTGCCCTTCATGTTTTTTTGTTTTTTTTTGCGTATTTGTCCCACTTAAATGATTCAGATGATGAAACAAAGATAAAAAGAGTAAATACAAAACACAGTTTTTAAATGATTTATCATTATTAAGAGAAAAAAGCTGTCCAAACCTGCCTGGCTCTATGTGGAAAAAAGTAATTGCCCCCTAAACCGAACAGCTGGTTGTGCCAACATTAGCGACAACAGACGCAATCAAGTGTTTGTGATAACTGGCAGTGAGTCTTTTACATCACTATGGAGTAATTTTGGCCCAGTCTTCTTTGCAGAATTGTTTTAAATCCACCACAATGGAGGGTTTTCAAGCATGAATGACCTGTTTAAGGATCTCAATTGAGTTTGAAAATGACACTTTAGTCCGCTACTCCTTGAGAGTGACTGTTGGCTTCACATCTTCACATTCAGGTCCTGAAGGTACACAGTACACCATGTTCTTTTTATGAAACCTTTCGGTAGTTTTTAACCAGATGTAAAAGAATGCACACTTTCCAAAAAGTTAAACATTTGGCCAGGGGGTGGGATTACTTTTTTCACATAGACAAGTTTGGACAGTCCCCCCCCCCCATTAATAAATAAAATCATGATTTAAAAACTGCATTTTCCTTCTACTCAGGTTATCTTTGTGTAATATTAAAATTTATCTGATGATTTCAATCATTTAAGTGTGACAAATATGCAAAAAGAAATCAGCAAATACTTTTCTCATAGCATTGTTGTGTGCCAACCTTCTGTTAATTAATAGCGGTTGTGTGCTGGTTTGGCTTTTCAGTGACATTTGCGTTTTAGTTAATTTAAGTATTTCCATGTGTGAGCGTACTAATGGTTATTTATAAATATTGCTGTATTAGACCTTTCTCCTTTATGTCCTAATCACACAGTCCTTTTTCTCCATGGTTTCCAGATGTGGAAAAGTTGAGTACATTCAGTCAGAGGTTTCCATTACCCTCCATGTACAGGATCCATGTGTGGAAAGTCCTGCTTGGTGAGAACAATTACATTCCTACGAAGGGGAATTACACACACACACACACATTTTGTTTACCTCTATTGTCTGTGTCTGTTCTTGAGGTCCAAGGGAAATGATTTTGACAG
>JAQMYL010000012.1:31571153-31593551 GCA_030014365.1 Clarias pachynema
GGAACCAGACTCAAAAAGAAAAAGGGATAGAGAGACTAATTGAACCAGATGCATTTGAACTTGAAATTCACAAAGACTTTGAAATTCACAAAAACTGTTGTTTACTTTCACTTATAATTCACTACATCATGATTCCAGTTTATATATGTATAGTCAGTTGACTGTCTCCTTAAACTGCTTGGAAAATTCCAGAAAATTATATCATGGCATAATTTGAGTAAATTGGAAGTGTACCTTTGGATATATTTTAAGGCCTACCTTCAAACTCGGTGCCTCTTTGTTTGAAAAAATTTAAGAATCCAGCCAAATGACTTTAACGGACCACATTAATCTGTACTAACCATACCACTAAAGTACAGCATAAAGACCACAAAGCGTGTCATACCATTCAGAAGACGTGTACTTTTGTTACAAAAAGTACAACTGAATCCCAGAACTCGAGGAAGAAAGTACAAAAGTATCTAAATCCACAGAAAAATTAGACTGGTATCGAAGTAACCTGAAAGGTCGCTCAGCAGAGACGAAGCCACTGCTCGAAAACCACCATTAAAAAAAAAAAAAAAAAAAAGGCCAGACTATGGTTTGCACCTGCACATAGGGACAAAGAGCTTACGTTTTGGAGGTCTTTTTTGTACGTTTTTGGTGGACAAACATTTACCTGTTTGGCCATTAAGGCCATGGAGAAGAAATATGTGGCTATACTGAAGTAGCATATCAAGACATTAAGTTAAAGCTTAGTCTCAAATGGTTCTTCCAAATGGACAGTGACTCCAAGAATAATTGATAGGTTGTGGCAAAAAAAGACTTAAGAACGATAAAGTCAAGGTATTGGAGTGGCCTTTACCTGAAGCCAGTGGAACATTTGTGGGCAGAACTGAAAAAGCGTGGGAGCAAGGAGGCCTATAAACCAGACTCCCGTGTCAGGAGGAATGGGCTGAAATTCCAGCAACTTGTTGTAAGAAGCTTGTGGAAGGCTACCTGAAATATTTGAACCCAGTTAAACAATTTGAAGGCAATATTATCAAATACTTAGGGAACGTGATGAAAGAGGTAAAAGCTGAAATAAATCTTTCTCTCAACAATTCTGACATTTCACATTCATTAAAAAAAAAAAAAAAAAATCTTTAAAAACTGACAGGGAATGTTTACTAGGATTAAATGTCAGGAATTTTGTGAAAAGCTGAGATTAATTGTATTTGCCTAAGATGTATGCAAACTTGCAACTGTATATCCACTTAAAACTGTTTTTACAATTTCCCTTCGGGATTAATGAAGTATTCCATTTATCCATGTATGTATGTAACTAAGCTTCAGTGAGCTTCAGATAATCACCAGGATTAAGTGTCGTTCTGAGTCAGAACCATTCCAGGGACTGACAGTCATGTAATCTTGGAATTGATATCCAACCACTACATTGTACCGTCACTTCGCAGGTTTTATTCAAAGTCTGCATGCATTAAAGAACTTGATTACTGTATTTCTGATCATCCTATTTTCTGCTTATCTCAGCCCAAGAGTCTGGAGCATTTCCTCTCCCAGGAGGACAGTCGTCTTTTGTCCCACCTGAAAACGTCAGGCTGTCTTGCTGTACTGCCCTACTCCCTTTGGTTTAGACGCTGTTTTGCAGACTGCCTGCCCGAGTCCAGCCTACAGAGGTTAGCACTAATATATTTCTTGAAGGTCTGCTCAGGAGATTTTTCTACTGTACTTCTGGCATCATCCCTAAGCACAGTAGATTTTATAAAATGTATTAAAGCGGTTAAAAAATTTTTTTAAAAATCGGCAATATGTCACATGGTTTGGCTTCACCTGTCTCTCTCTACCTTGCACCTATTCGTCCGAGAGATATGCACTTACATTTTTATGAGCATTCCAACAAACCCAACCATGCATGGTATGATTTTATACATACAAACTTCTGACTAAATAGAGCTAGACTTAATCATCATGGCTTATCTACAGTAGGTATAATAAAGTTCTTCTGAAGAATCTGGTGTGTCCATCTCACTAATAATTAGTGGTTCAAAAAAAGTCGTCAATTTAAATGATTGGGCTGCATCAAGCAAAAAAAACAACTAAGGAAAGTTGAGGTTACTGGAACTGGGTTAATGACCCTTTAACACTTTATCAAAAAATGGAAGGATAGTGCTGGACCGTCAACTTTGTGGAAGAAATGTGGTCAGAATAAAATAATATATATGGAGATCACTTAAACACATTGCGAAGTTGCATGGTGAATAATAACCATAGCTATGTTTAATAGTGAAAGTAAGAACATTATCATAAACACACAATGTGACGATAACTCGCAGGATTGGGAGTAACCACCTGTGAGACCATATGAAAACCACTTGTTAGGGAGACTAATCAGAAAGAAGCTTCAGTTTGTTATGGAGCATAAAGATTGTACATTGGTGCGATGGGAAAAAGGTCATGTAGTCTGATTAGTTCAGACTGACTCTATTCCAGAGCGATGGGCGTGTCAGGGTGAGAAGGGGAGCACGTGAAGCGATGCACCCATCATGCCTAGTGTCCACTGTACAAGCCTCTGAAGACAGTGTTATGATCTGGGGTTGCTTCAGTTGGTCAGGTCTAGACTCAGCAACGTTATGTGGCAATAAAATGAAGTCAGCTGATGACTTGAATGTCGTAAATGACCAGCATGTCTCATCCATAGAGTTTTTTTTTCTGGATTATCCAGGATTCAGATTGTGAACGAGTGGTTCTAGGAGCATGATATTTTCACACATGAACTGGACACTACATTGTGACTTAATGACATTTTAGAGTTTGTGATTATTAGATATGATTAATAGAGCCTACTGATGGCTCGGTCCGAATAGAAAATGTTCATGTAAACACCTCATTTGGAGGTCATTTGATTGAATGAAGTGGGTATTCCTTTTAATAAGATATTAAATAAGAGCGTAAATTTCTGTGTCTGACATTCTAGTATGACTGTTTCGATTGCTCTTTAGTCTTTACCTTTTGGTGATTAATGTGTCTGAACAGGGTTTGGGACAAGGTGATCAGCGGCTCGTGTAAAATCTTGGTTTTCGTGGCTGTGGAGATCTTGCTGAGCTACAAGATCAAGCTCATGGGAATGAACCGACCAGATGCTGTGGTGAAATTCCTGAGCAATGTGAGTGAACACATTGATGCACACGCTTATAGGATTTGCAGTTTGTCTTGTTTTTGCATACTTGCCTTCGTACTCAAGATATACAAATTTGAGCAGAAATTTTAACCCCATGTCTATCATGCACATGGTGCATTAATCCTGACTCATCTCCAAATATTTTCTTGTATTGAAAAGCACGTTCACTCCAGACACCTTTTATCATTCAAGCCTTAAGGGCAGTTTAGTATTAAAGGCAGTCAATGAATGTTTCTATAAACCACAATGTAGTGTTGAATGGTTTCATGAACTCATTCATGCTGGTTGACAGAAATGAACCATCTGTCATGAACAAAGGCAGCATTTCTTTCTCACTATAATAAAAACATGTTGAAATGATTGTCCTCAGTTTCCACATGCGATGTTGCTGGAAAACAAACAAAACTTTTTTAGTTTAATATTTTACATTGCTAACATTCACACTTGCTCTTTCTCTTCTCGCCAGATGCCGCCAGAGAACACGGACGCCATCGTCACCAAAGCCATAGAACTGTGGCACAAGTACTGCGGCACTCCCGCGCACTCTGTTTAAACAGACCTACAGACTTGGACTTTAAAATACACGAGCATGAAGTGATACCGGTGACCGCTTCTGATCTTTAGAGCCTACTGATGGCTCGGTCAGAGTAGAAAATGTTCATGTAAATACCTCATTTGGAGGTCATTTGATTGAATGAAGTGAGTAATAAGATGTTAAATAAAAGAGCGTACATTTGTAAATTTCTGATCAGAATCAGGACATTCTGTGGGATAAAACGTTTATAAAAAGGGTAAAACCTTTTCTTGTGTAAGTTTCAAAAATGGTTTTAAGAAGATAACATTGTGAAAAAGTTTAGTAATTTAATTTATAAAGTAAAACTTGTATATTCTAGATTTGTTACGTGTTAAGTGAAATATTTCAGACCTTTTCATTTTTATGGTTCTGGATTACATCTCATAGAAATTCAAAATTCTGTACATCAAAATATTGAAATATTTCATTTTGAGTTACTGTTCATTTCAGTTTATCTCTGTCTGGTTCAGTACATGCATGGGGAAGACTGCTGACTTGACAGTTGTCCAGAAGACCATCGACACTCTCCACAAGGAGGATGAGCCACAGAAAGTGCTGTATCAAATCATATTCATGGAAAGTTGCCTGTAGGGGAAAAGGTGCATGAGCAACAGGGATGACCTTAGCTTTAAGAACAGTGTCGAGCAAAGCCGATTCAAGACCTTCACAAGGAGTGGCGTGAGGCTGGAGTCAGTGCATCGAGAGCCACCATGCACAGACGTCTTTATGAAATGGGCAACAACTGTTGCATTCCTAGTATCAAACCACTCCTAAACCAGACTCAATGGCAGAAGCTTCTTACCCAGGCTAAGGAGAATAAGAACTGGACCATTGCTCAGTGGGCCCAAGTTCTCTTTTCAGAAATAAATTTTGTCATTTCATTTGGAAATCAAACTCCCAGAGTTTGGAGGAAGAATAGAGTCTGCTTCAAGGAAGTCCAGTGTGACGTTTCCACAGTCAGTGATTTGGGGCACCATGGCATCTGCCGGTGTTTTATCAAGTCCAAAGTCAACACTGCCATCTACCAGGAGATTTTAAAGCACTTCATGGTAAAAGGATTTATTGAGATTCTGATTTCCTTTCCGAGAAGGACTTCCCACCGGCGCACACAGTGCCAACACTACCACTGACTGGTTTGCTGACCGTGATATTACTGTACTTGATTGGCCAGCCATCTTACCTCACCTGAAGCCTAAAAATAATCTGAGGGATATTTCGAAGAGGAAGATGAGCAACACTCGACCCGAACGATAAAGACTAGCTGAAGGCTGCTATCAAAACACAATTCATATTCAATGCCTGAATAATGCCTGGATTCAATATTTGACTAAATGTATACCTATATGTATAAATGATTCAGAATTTCTGGACATCCTGTTTTGATTGATCTTAGAAAATATTCTAATATTTTGAGATATTGGATTTTTGATTTTCACAAGCTATAATCGATAATCAAAAACAAAAGTATGTAATGTAATAAATCTAGAGATGTGTGTATAAAATGCATATACAATTTCTTTTGAAATACGACTGTAGACGAAAAGGATTTATCGGAGGCTCAGGCAAGTAATGCTTGAAAATACAACATTTTCATCAGTTTGTTAATAATTATATAAATACTTGTAATATTTCAATAAAACTTATTAACTTAAAAGATTAAAAATAACTTAACAGTGACCAGACTTGATGTAATGTGCAGAGTGTCTGGTTCCAGTCTAGGAATCATTGCATCATGTGACACAAATAATTTAAATGCATTTTGTGCTGTAATGGCACAGAAAGATTTGCCTCCAGCCTGGTGTCTTACTTTAAACCGATCTTTTTAATAAGTCTTATTTACATCAGAAACTGCATCCATTGTTGTTGAGGGGGAAAAAAAGAAAAATAATAATAAAAACAGAAAGGTAGAACAAGACATGCACATCCTCCACATTCATTGAATCTCACGGCTAATAGCAGCAGGAGGAAAGGAGCATCAGGGCAAGACTGTAAACAAATCACACCACTCCATATCGACATGGAAGTCAGTGTTTAAAAGGATTTTAAAATACATCATGACACATTATACACCATAAGCATGGGAAGATTGACATTTTTAAATAATCCCTTTTTTGTTTCACTGAATTTTTGGCCTCCGTCTTGTTTAAAAAAAAACAAAAAAAACAATGTAAACAACACAGACAGACAGGACTGCATTCGAAATTCTACCCCAATACCCCGTATACAGGTGCCTCCTTACTCGACATCACAGCCAGGATCAGAACTTATGACGTGTTAAAACCAGACATTCAGAACACAGACACGGACACATTATTGCTTGGTTCCGTCACTTATTTGGTGCAAAAGAAAAATCTCTCATTATGACCAGAGCGAGACGAAAACATCGGGATACTTTTGGTTATATTTTGTTTGTGGGAAAAAAATCATCACTGCTTAAGATGATGACTTCTGACAGACAGAAAATGGAAACATGATGTACAAGATATTAACATGTAGAAGTAAGTATACTGTATGTGTATATATAAAAATGTCAGCTTGATGTGTTCTTAGATGATTACAATTCTCCTATTATGTTTGCATGTTTTTTTTCCCCGCTCGACACCGACGTGGGTAGAAAAATTGGACCAGTTACAGGACCGCGTGCATAAATTTACCCCCCCTCCCCTCCCCGCTTCATTTGTTATAATCAAACACTGGGACACAATATTGAAGTGTACTTCCAGAGCACAACATAATATTGAACATTTCAGCCAAATCACACACACACACACACATATCTTTTGTGACCATTTTGATCAGGGATCAATGAATCTATTCAAGTCGGGTCGTCATGGGAACTCGAGCGCCCGTTTCTTTTCCTGATTTCGGATCAGAATAGTTACACGGTCTCTGCGTTTAATGGCAATCTTTGCACAGTTTGATTAGACTCTACATCCCAGAGGTGAATTCGTCATTGGTAATGCCCTGTGGTTCTGCTCAGCAATCAGCACTACGGTCTGTGAAACCTGAAAGACAGAGTAAGAAAGCTGGTGAGTGTTATATCTACAGGGCAGGGGAGTAATCCCGGGTCGTGCATGCGTTCACAGGGTCACCTGGTTAGATGCCGACTTGACTCGTGCACCTCCATCTCTGTGCTTTTGAACTCATTTAGTTCCTTCCTTATCGCAGCCTTAAAAAAAAAAAAAAAAGCCTATTGTTATAAAAAGCTTGGTGCAAACGGTCAGAGAAAATGGATTATTATATTTGTGCGGTATGCCTCACCTTGTCTGCGCCAGTAAGGCGCGTCCAGGGTTTGTCCGCCCGTCTGTCGTAGTCCTGAGCTTCAGCCACCTCCACGTAATCGCTGAAGCGGATGAGGATTTTCGCCTCCCTCAGTTCCTCAACGGTTGGCCTTTGACTCAACTACAGCGACACACAGAGGCGGCAAAGACGGAATCATGGAGCGCCATTTATTTCAACTGATCCAGAACGTTTACGTTACACGGCCATTTATTTAGCCGCTACTCCAACAGTGCCGTGTTATTACACTTTACTTTGATTCATTTCATCCGTTGTACCTGATCTCATGAGAAATCCTCACCTTCCGGGAAAGCCTCTTCTTGAGCTCTCGCTTCTCCTCGAGCTCCTCCTGCTCGTTTCGTGCTAAAAGGGAAAAAGAAGTTTAAGAAAAGGTGCATTTGTCTCGTTTATTTTATGTTCATATATAACATTTTTTTGTTAATTTTTCATCTGCAGTTTGGCTTCCACCAGTCAGCTCTTCAATATCATATTGGCAAAGTGCACAAATCCTGTACTGTACATGAGTAAAAGTTAATATTCCCTAGAACCAATATTACTCAAGTAATAAAAAAATTCTTCTGTGTACATGCATAAAAGTACTCATCTTTAAATTTACTTAAGTATCAAAAGTACAAGATTTGCATTAGCTCACAGTAGCCTTTGACCCTTAACATGGAGTAGACAGAAGGTCTAATTTTACTCTCGAGGCTCCTAGAGAGTACATCAGTGAGATTAGGTCCCTGAGCTCTCCAAGTGGACGTCTTGTGTTGGGCCCCTTGGGAGCCTCAGTGCCAGTTCTTCCTGCTGCATCACCTGTATCTTTTCACTTTCACTACATGTCCATATCCTTGCACGATCCTGTTCAGGAAAATGATTTTAATGCTCTTGGTTTAGCAGCTGATCTTATTTTACCTACGTTTTAAGATATTCCGTTGCTCTAGTTCCTCTGCAGTTGGTCTCTGGCTGAGTCTCCTAAAAACAGAAGAACAGATTTCAACAGAGATCTATCGTGGGTGTGTGAACACTTCATAAGATTCACCTTATGCTAATTAGACAATCACAGGGCAGCAACTCCATGCATTTAGGCATGTAGACATGGTCAAGATGATCTGCTGACGTTCAAACCGAGCATCAGAATGGAGAAGAAAGGTGATTTAAGTGAGTTAGAACATGGTGCCAAATGGGTTTTGATCTACTGAAATTTTTCAAGCACAACCCTCTCTAGGGTTTACAGAGAATAGTCTGAGAAAAAAAAAGGAAATATCCAGTGAGTTCCAACATCCAACATATCTGAGGCTACAATTCGCATGGGCTTACCAAAATTAGACAACAGAACGTTGGAAAAACTTGCCAAATCAGATTGAGTCTTGATTTCTGTTGCGATATTCGAATGGTAAGGTCAGAATTTGGCGCAAACAATATGAAAGGATGGATCCATCCTACCCTCCATCAACGGTTCAGTGGTGTAATGATGTGGGGAGATTTTCTTGGCACACTTCGGGCCCCTTAGTACCAATTGATTGGACCATCATTGACCATGTCCATCCCTTTATAAGCACACCTGATAACCAGGTCACAAAACTAAAATCATCTCCAACTGGTTTCTTGAACATGACAATGAGGTCACGGTAATCAAACAGCCTCCACAGAGTCACCAGATCTCAATCTTATAGAGCACCTTTGGGATGTGGTGGAACGGGAGATTCTCATCATGGATGTGCAGCCAACAAATCTGCATCAACTGCATGACGCCATCATGTTAATATGGACCGGACCAAAATCATTAAAGCTACGTTTCCAGTACCTTGTTAAATCTATGCCATGAAGAATTGAGGCAGTTCTGAAGCGGCCAGTGAGTGGATACGGTCCAATTATACACTAACCGTGTGAGCTTGGTGCCAATTTGCTGTCTGCACTCCAGTCTCTCCTGGTCAGTCTGCATGGGCAGGATGTTCTTGTCCTCCAGCTCTCTCTTTGATGGTCGGTTACTCAGTTTTATGGCAAGCGAGTCTCTCCTCATAATTCTCAGAGCCAGACTACCTGCCATCACACACACACACACACACACACACACACACACACACACACACACACACACACACCAGGTTGAAAAAGAAAGGAGGTAATTCATTATTTATGATCCTAAAAATGGCCTGTGCACTAAATACTCATGGTGCATAGTACACCGTTTTTTATATGACTCACTTGTTTGGGTTCGTTACATAAAATTGAAATTCAAGGCATCTGGTTCTTTGTGTTGAAATCTTTACTACGTTTAAAACAGACCGTCAACGTGTGTTGTATTACAGAGGGTCTGCAGGAGTGGAATATAATGTAATATAATAAATTAAACTGATCACTTATCATATTTGGTGGACGTCACAGTTTTGGACTCAATCTAACCATGGAATTTGATCTGTATGCAAGAGTGCTTCAGGTACATATGAAAATACAGTGCAGTACAGTCCTGATTTTGGATTCACCGTCTACGGTGCTACACATGTTCATGTACTGTAGGTTTCCTCAGGGTTCCCTGTTTCCTCCTAAAAAATGTATATATATTTTTGATATTGTTTTATGCGATATTCCATTAAGCTACATTACATCTGATGTCGAGTTATTACCTTACAAATGTTCATTAACATAAATAATATTTATAATCCAGTTTCATTAATAAGGTAAGTATATAAAGGATATCTGTATATTAAGAATATATTTTAGGATTTATTTCATGCATTTATTCATATTTCAATTGATTTTTGTAAATTCAATGACATTTTTTATATGGTGCTTATAAGAGTAGCCATTTTTACAGAACCATAGTAAATTAGGGAATATTTTTTACATTCATACTGAATAATAATATTGAAATTATTATAGAGTTATTAATACAAAAAATCATAATACGTATCTATTTGAAAGTTGGTTCAAACACTTTAAGCATTTTAAAATGTATTATTTAAATTCACTTTTTGACCACTTCTGACATTAGCATGGGTCTCCTGTGTGTGTGTGTGTGTGTGTGTGTGTATATATATATATAAATCTTCCTTTCTTCTATTTTTATACACAAATATGCTTGAATTCTGCGTGCTTAAATTTCCTGCCTGCAATGATGATGTCACTCCAGGCGAGAAACACACAAGAACACGAGAAAACATTTGCAAAGCCCCGCTTTTCCGAGATCGGGTTTCCTGCATCCTTCCTGCTTCCTGATTGGCTATGAGAATGCACTTCCACAAAGGGGCTTGGTGAGGCGGCACGCTTTTGTGTTTAAAGGTAGAGATACTGAAAACAAAAGGAAATCCGGGGACGCCGAGATGCATTTCAACTGGAACATCCTTTTAAAGTTAAAGGTAAAATGGAAAATAATATAGAAATATATGTAAAGAATGTAAACATTTTTACTGTTGGTCAAACTTAAAATACAATGTGTATGTCTTGGATTGCAAAAATTTTAAGTATGGAAAAATGTTTAATATTTTCCAGTTATGTCGCCATACTGTACATGCATAGCAAAAAAACGTGGCATGTGTAATTTAAAATTGTAAACATTTTTGAACATCTACATTAAATTGTATTATAAAAATGCAAAAACTTCTAAAAGCAGTAAAGATGTAAATACGAGCGCATGTGTGATTTAGTTTAAGCATGCACAACTCTCCAAGCATATTTAAAAAAAAGTACAGTACATCTCTGGCCTTAGTGTGCCTCACTACAGTAAAGACGTATACTACTTCCTGAAATTAAGTTCGTACTTTCAAAGTGGCCACATACTTGTAAATATAGAGTCGTCGTCGTCTTCGTCCTCCTCATCTTCGTCTTCTTCGTGCGTGGGTGGGATGTACATGCGCGTGTTGGGTGGGAGCGTGTTGAAGGTGTGGGCGTTGGACAGGAGTTGATGCACTGCATCTCGGTTCTCCTTCTCCTCTTCACTCTCCATTTGCACCGACGCTACTGTAGCCTGCAGGACAGAACTGGACATGATGATGGAACAGAGCTGTTAGGGCTTCCTCATACACTAGGGGGCAGTGTTGCACGCACCAAGACAGACTGTACTAAAGAATAAATATATATAAATACACATCCACTCACCTCTCCAGTCTCTGCATGGTAAACACCAGAGTTTTGTTAAGCTCCTCGATAATGCGGCTCGGGGGATGAAGGGAAAGCGGGAGTGTTGCGTGCTGCAAAGGGTGCACGTGGGTTAGGGAGTGTGTGTGCACGGTCGAGGCCTGTGGGTATCTGAGCTGGAAAGAAGGCACCGGCTCACAGATCATCACTTTTTTAGGAGGAAGTGGCGGCGAGAATTTTCCTAAAGGGTCTAGAGAACGACAAACAAATGAGTCAAAGCACGAGTCAAAAGAAGACATGTGACAGTGTATCAGGGAAAAGAAAAAAAAGCATGTAGGGGGTAATGATGTGTCTGAGATAAATAAGGGTGTGTGTGTGTTTACCTGTTAAATGGTTGGGTATTCTGCTGGATGGTTTCGGAGGTAAGGCAGGTGGTTGCTTTAGTGCTAATGGTTTGCTCATTGGGACGTCCATGCCGTCACTTGGTAGTGGGATGCCTTTCGCAGGGGGCGTGGCCGGAGTTGGCTTTGGGGTGTGGCCTGCTAGACATATCCCAGTTTCCCCTGGCAACTGTGACAACTCGGGTTCTGCACCAGTAAAGACAAAAACGATTGGCAGGAGGAGGTGACCGCAGATACATACACACATTACATTACATTACAGTTTTATCCTGGCTGTAAGGACTATTTGTATGTGGTGTTTATTAAAAGAGAAACGCCGGACATTTATTGTATATACAGTACCTGTTCCTTCTCCGTTTGTTTCCTCTTCCTCAGTTACAGGACTCACAACCGACCCAGACATGCACATGTGCTCACTCTCACCCGCTTCTAGCTCCCCTAGGAAAAGAGACAGGAGAGACGAATAAGGATCCAAGTTTGACGTTTTCGGCTCATAGCATTCCGCAGGTTGTTATGTACAGTACTATACAGTACAGCGGTCTGTTCGTACCGTTCTCGTTGACCTCTCTGAGCACTCCTCTCTTGATCAGCTCCTCTCTGCTTTGCCGCGTGGACATCTTTCTCTCCAAGACTAAAGAAATGACTTTAATATCTTAAACAGCAGATGGCAAAAGTGTCTAGAGATTTTCACACACAAACACTGATCAGCAATAATATTATGACCATAATAATAATATTAATATGTATTAAGTAGGTCCCCCCGTCCTTTTGCCACCAAAACAGCAATATAACGTGTGTTCTGACACTTTTCAATGGACACCAGCGTTTACCTTTTCCAACACATCACCTTCAGGGACAACACGTTCACTTGCTGCCTAATATAAAGCATCTCACCCACTTCAGACCACCAGTGGCACGGGGTATTGGATCTGTAGCTACTGTGATAAGGGCCAAGTTGTGCCGGCTAGAGTAACATCAAAACTGCAGGTCTTGTAGGATGTTCCTGGTCTGCGGTGGTCAGAACAAACCAAAAGTGATCCAACGCTTACGGAAAAGAATATCTGGAAATATATTGTAAAATTAAATAATACATTTCCAGATATATGAAACTAGTGCTTATATTTATTAATATAATGCAATATTTGAATGGACCACGTATGGATATACAGATGGTACTCAAGCGGTATTCTGGTTATACCGCCACGCCTCACGGCGGCAGCATTTGGGTTTGTGCGTTTGCTGGCTTTTACCGCTGAGTGGCATCAGTTCATTCTCTCAAGGATTAATGAGCCGCGCTCCTTTAGAGCTTCACATAGTAGCGGATAAAAGCAAGTGAAACATTGTAGTTAAACGAATTCATAATCACAGTTAGGGCTGGGCGATATACCGGTAGACACGATTAACCGGTAGAAATTTGTCAACCGATAGAGATTTTGGTCTATCGTCTTAATCGCGATCGAGATCACGTGACGTTGCACGTTACGTAACCGGGCAATACACATTCACTTCGACAATGGAAGAAGACGGTGCAGCAGCAGTGAGTTTGCTTACATGTGACGAAACCGACAACGAGAGCCTTTAGATTTTATCATGTGTAATTAGAAAAGCTATGCGTGTAGGTTTTTTTTTGTCATCTTATATTTTGTGTTCTTTAAATTTGTAGTAGATTTATTACCTGAAATTAATATAAAATACAATTGAAATATTAAACGAATTTACAATCACAGTACTAAAATTACAGTACAAATTTAGAATATATATTAAATATAGAATATATATTAAATATAGGCGTTTCTTATTTGCATTGAATTTAAGCAAAGTAAATGTTAACATAGTGAGCCTTTATATTTTATCATGTGTAATACCCGCGTAGCCAGAAAACTCTGGGTGAGCATCAGAAAAAGTGGGTCAGTGCTCTGATTAATGCCTATAAAGTCCATTTTGTTCAAACTACATTAACATATCAGCATATTGTAAAAAAAAAAAAAAAGAAAAAAAGAAAAAAGAATGAAATAGATCAAATTCAATATATTATGAAGTATATTGTTAAATATAAAATTACACATTCAGACAAATATTTGAATATATTTCTCAATATATGAAAAGCGGCGATTCCTTATGTATTTTTTAATGTATTTGCAACATATTAATACAATTTATTATTCTGTATATTATGAATAGTTTTTTTTAATATATCTTTTTTTTCTTCTTCTATTAGTTAGTATCAATTAGTGTAGAAACGAGGAATATAAACATTATCAAATCTTTTCAATTCATCAGTAGATCAGAAGACAGGGGGCCTGCTGAATATTAGGCGGGTGTTCATAATGTAATGGCTTATCAGTGTGTGTGTGTGTGTGTGTGTGTGTGTACTGTGTATGCGTACCTGCTGACGTCTGCTTGAACTTGTCACTCTTTTTCTTCCTCCATTTCCACGGCTTGAAGAGTCTTCCCAGGCTTGCTAGTTTACTTCTCCGGCGGATTGGCGGCGTGTGAGTGCCGGGCACCAGCGAATCAGAACGCATGGCGGCTAGTCTCTCTGCCCCTTCTGCTTTTAAACCAGAAAAATAAATAGACCGTGTGCATGATTAACAGTAAGGAAAAGTCGTAGTCTTCAATGCTTTTTTTTCATTTTTTATGCTGTTTACTGTATGATTCAATTGAACTGAATTTTAATAACTGAGCATTGTCACAAAGCAGCTTTACAGAAACAAAATCATTCAAACAAAAATACAAATAAATAAAAACAAAAACAATGAAAATTAAAAAAAGCAAATAAATAATAAAAAATTAAGAAATTAACATTTTTAAATAAACAAATAAAATTCAAAAGTAAAAAAAATTCAAAATGTAAAATTAAATAATACATAAATAAATAATTCATTAAAATAAAAAGAAACAAAACATTTTTTAAAAATTAAATACTATCATTTTTTAAAATCTTTAAATAAGACTTTTGAACATTACACTGACTGAAAAAAATAAATAAATCTGATGTTATCAACAGCCTCACTCACTCACTCACTCATCGTATATTTGCCCTGTATAAAGGGTCACAGAGCCTATCCATTCAGGAGGCGGGGTACCCCCTGGACAGGGTGCAAATTCATTGCATGGCGCACATACATACACACTCAAACACTCATTCACACACTACGGGCAATTTGGGAAAGCCAATTAGCCGGACCTGCATGTTTTTGGACTGTGGGATGAAACTGGAATACCCGGAGGAAACCCAGCAACCCAGCAAACTCGGACCCTGGAGGTACAAGGCGACAGTGCTGACCACTAAGGAAGCAGGAACTCACTCAGGATTTGGTAGTTTTTCATCTGGCGCACTGAACTACAGGTTTACGTTTGCCATAGTGACAGCAGGCTAGTCGTAAATCCACATTTATATATATAACGTGCGACCTCACACTGACACAAACATCCTGTGGAATCAGTGATTAGCATCCTTTGAGCATAGACACAGCATGAGGGATTAGGTTTTTTCTCTCTAATTCACTAAGACATGCACCCAGGGATCAGATGGAACAAACCTCCTGCCTGAGGGAGTCTGTCACACTAACACAGCATGCAGAAGCCTTACTGATCTAAAACCAAACATCTTCAGGAAACTACCTAATAACCTGGAAAAATAAATACACGGACAATAATAATAGAATTATTAAACACAATAAGGAATTATTAGGCATTAGTGGACCAGTGTGGAACGTGGGTTCGACTCGGGTTCGGGTCATACCCAATGCACCCAGAGCAACCTTAATGTCAGTCTCAAGCACGGATAAAAATGGGAAGGTTGTGTCTGGAAGGGCATCTGGCGTGAAACATGTGCCAAATATACAGCAATATGGACACGTTATTAAGTTATCACAAACGATGTGTACGCGGTAGAGAAGGGCTTGAATGGCACCAAATGAATGTGTGATGCGCGTTACATAAAAGCACCACAGCATCACAAGAACTAAAGCTACTGCACCTCATCAATTGCACAAGCTGAAGAATTAAGCTTTTAATACTTTACAGTAAATATCTGTCACAGGGTGATAGTAGGAGGTTTAATCCACACATGCTTTCTAATAAGTAACTTGCTTGAATGTTGCATTGGCCTTTAGTTAGAGAGCAATCTAGACTTGCAGTGTTCAGCAAAACTAATCATGCCTCCCTTTTAATGTCCTAATCGAAAAGCTAGTAATTACTTGAATACAGGACATGACATGGTCAAAGCACTGACTGTCCGTTAGCTCCTACTGCGCAGATATAGGAATGAGTCAGCTGTGCTCAATAACAGGAAGTTGGACATTGAAAATTGTAAACAACTCTTAAAAGGACGCAAAAGTGGATTAAAGAGATAGCCTCGCTTTTGGTGGTTAAAATGATGAAAATGTCAAAACAGATGTAAAAAAAAAAAAAAAAAAAAAAAATACTGCAATTAACCCTTCATGTGCTTCCCTTCTTGTCCATTGCTCAATTTTCTTTATTGCTCCAAAGTTCAATCTTTATGCTCCCTGTCAAAATTAATCCTTTTTTTAGAGCCCAAGCACTAGGACATCAGCCCCATTGCTTCATAGTGTGTGAAGGGCCCTTGCGTTCCTCTAAGGATTTTTTTTTTTTCCAGCATCCGGACCTTTTTTTTTTTTTTTTTTTGGTAAGGCGGATTTCAAAATCTCAGGAAAATCAGCACACAGGTTGGAATCTGCTGCCATTAGGATCCTCGAGCAAGTGGGCCCTGGGTGTGGTCTGGGGCTGTCACATAAGATTTTGCTGCATAGCTCATACACTGTTGCACATATGCATACAAAAAACGTGGTACGTATTTAGATCTCATTGAGCTGAGCAACTTTCACAGCACTTGTCTTGTGCTCTACTCAACAGGAAGTCAGTTATTTTGGGTTGTTTGCCAAACCCACCCAATGGATTTTGACATACTTCTCCTAGGAGAGTTATACGATCACATCCACACTGGGCCAATGTGATCTCAAGACAACGAGGATGCAAAATTGGGAAGGGATTTTTCGGATCCCAAACAGTTCAGCCATGACGCTGCCTTAAATATATGCCGAAAAGTGGCTAATAACTTCCTGAGTGACATCATATTGAGTGACATCTGCTTTTTTTCCAGGGGCTTTTTGGAGGTCTTAATATAAAACTCCCCCCATTCTCAAATTATGTCGGAACTGTATTGCTACTTCCCGTTCAAATGCATGTGTCCACTGTGCCCACTGTCTTTCTGGTATGCCCAGGTGGCGACGGTGTAGGTGCTTGGGCCCAATCATCATTGCTTGCAACTACTGTACATTTTCTGATTAGACTCAAAAACCAGTAATTTCAGCAATTCCAGTAATTTCAGCAATCTTAGTTGTTTTCTTTGCGACAGTAGATGCAGGCCAATAATTTGACTTTTCTGAAAACAGCAACCTTTTTTTTTGGTAGGTAAAGCAATGAGTCAAGAGGATGTAATGTTCTTAAATGAAAAACATGGACAGTATCGCTTGGGCTGAAGCAAATGAGGATATGTTTGTCTAACCCACTTCAGAATGTTTTAGGCATTTCCACACAGTTTTAACAATGTCCTTTTAGCCTCAGGGTCCTGATGTAAGGGAAAGACAGTATCATTTAACACCTGCTGTTGTTAGGCTCATTACGGCCTGACGGAGAAGGCCATCCTTGAGCCTTTGCACACTTCCACATACTTGATGTTGATATATTAGGGTTTTCGCCTGATACAATCCATTACTTCTCTAAGTTTGCCAAAAACAAGGGATTACGAAGTAAGCCACAACTGATGAGCTGGGTGTAGCTAAGGCCATCCCAGTAAGCCATTACGCTCTTCATGTCCAGCAGGAAGCTTACTAAGCGCTAACCCAGCCATCCTGTTGTACACTAAAAATCGAACTATGTGCTTCTTGATGGGGTTTGTGACAGAAACAGCATGTTTGAACCAAATTTGAATTGAAGAGTGGTGAAAATTTCTCTTTAGGGTATCAACGAAATGTCAGATGAAATGAGGTCACCAGTTTGATAATCACCACCAGGAACAAAGAGTTCTTGGCTCTGGTGTCTGATGAGCAAGATCATGACTGATGCACCCCTTCCGATCAGCCTGAATATGGTTGCCAGATAGGTTTTTAAAGAAGTTCCCCTTTTCCGACCCTTCCAGTTAATTCGGAATTCTTTTGTTGCTCCAGTGCTTTGTGTTGTGCAACTGTGATCAGGCTTCAGCATCTGTTTTAATTACCCCTCCATGAGATTTTCCCCCTCAGACTGACCAGCAGTATTGCTTGAGATGTTAATGTACCGTGAAGTTAATTACCAATCTGCACTGCACCGCTTATTCTTAGTTTCAGATTAAGTCCCACATTCACCATATAGTGAAAGCCCTCATGTATAAGATGTAATTAATTTAATGAGTGCATTTATACAGATGTGTGCTGTTACAAAAAAATTAAACAAACAAATTCTGACCGATCATTTGAGAATTTAATAATACTGTACCATGGTCCAAAGACTGGTAAAGCCAGTACAAACAATTTCCACAATATTGTGATCATCACTCTTGATGAATAAATGGCTGTTTCTGGCTCTGTTTATTTTTTTGCAATACTGATATTTTAACATGTAATCATAGATACATTAATATAGTGGAATTTATCTCGTATTTCTCAACACAAACCACATATTTGAATATTAAACGTATTTCTAGACAGAGTTACTAATTTTATGCTTGAAAAACCTTAGCCAAATTACCCTGGTATTTCTTCATACACCGCCCATCCAAAAAAGTCGCACACACTAATATTTCACTGGACCACCTTTTGCTTTGATTATGGCCGTGGCATCATTTCAATAAGCTTATGCAACGTCACGACATTTATTTCCGTCCATTAATTTTGCTCCAAGATATTATATTGATGATGGAAGAGTCAGGCCGCTGCGTAAAGCCTTCTCCAGTGCATCCCAAAGATTCTCAATGGGGTTAAGGTGTAGACTCTGTGGTGCCCAATACATGTGTGAAAGTGATGTCTCATGCTCCTGAACCACTCCTTCACAGGTTGAGCCTGATGAACCCTGGCATCCTAGAATATGGTCTGTGCCATCAGGAAAGAAAAAAAATCCATTGATGGAAAAACCTGTTCTATCAGTACATCCAGATCATCAACTGAGCTCATTTTTTGGGCACATAACATTGCTCAGCAGGCACTAGACATGATAGGTACATCATTCATCTGCTTCTCTTCTTACCCTGATGTGCCCATCACTCTGGAACAGGACCAGAGTCATTGGACTCATAAGACCACTTGAACTTTTCATCAATGCTCCACAGTCTATTCTTTATACTCCCTAGCAAATTGAAACCTTTTTCTGATTAGTCACACTGATAAGTGGTTTTCTTAAGGCTACACAGCTGTTTAGTCCCAGTCCCTTGAGTTCTCTTTGCATCATGTGTGGAACTGCACCACACAATTTTTTTTACAATTTGATTTCATCAAACACATTTAAGAGATCCATTACAATCATTTAAAGTTCGTAAGAGCGCATTTCTTCCTCGAAGATGATGGTTCAGCACTATCCTTACAGATTTTAATACTGCGTTTACAGTTCTTAATGCAATTTTAGTAGTTTCAGAAATCTCCTTAGTTGTTTTCTTTGCTTGATGCAGGCCAAAGATTTTACCCCTCTTAAAGAGAGAAACACCTTCGCAATGAGTGCAGGATTTGCTGAGTGAGAAACTACTCACTGCATCGGTTAGGGTTACAGTAAATAACTTGTTGCCATTTGAACCAATTAAGATGTGACTTTGTTTATTAGTAAATTATACTTACCAAATTAATAATGTTTAAGATCATTAAAACTACTTTGGCGATTTTTACTCATTTCAAATTAATTACAATTTTACTGTCAGATACTTTTGGTAATCTTTGTTATTTTTATTTATAATGGTATGTCAGATGTCTCTCTTCAGAAAGAAATTAAATTATCTGCCAATAGAACAAGAAAATATAAAGTTTGTAAAAATGTCTTAAAAGGAAAGATTGATATTATATTCAGTTACTATATTCAGGTAAGTGTAATTTTATAAGAAAATAGTAGTAAATCTGTATGAATTTAATATACAAAGAGCATTCAAGTCAAACCGGGACACATGATGAAATTTATGGTGAACTAAGGTGCTAAAGTGTTTGACCTTTAGAGCAGACTACAATCACAGTATGGTGATGAGACTCTTAGAACAACTGAATGGTGCAAATGTTTTAAAGGTAGGTGTGGCTTCCATATTACAGGAACTCGGCTGGGAGATGAGATACTGTATTGCCACATCCCCTGTACAGTCCTTACCATGCTCTAAACCTTTTCCATTAAAAGAGTTCCTGGGAGGTCAGCGTTTCAGACGTGAAGCAGGCAGTATCCACGTACTAGGGATAAGTGCATTAGTTCTCAAACGCAATCAGTCCTGATTTGACTTGAATGCCCAGGGTATATTGAAGTTGTCTTTACAAACTGGAATCAAAGAAGACGAATAAGAAAATCATAGCCTGCATAAAACAAAAGTTACAAAATGCAGCAAAACACTTTTTTTGTTTTTGAGAGAGAGTTTGGTAAACAAACAAAGCGGTGAAAATCTCAGCAACAAAGGGTTGAAAGTTTGGTAAGACATAGCTGTCAGATCACCATGGCAACACTGGTTACAGTCTCTTTTTTTTTTCCTTTTTAAATGATGTAACCATTTGGCGCAAACAATCCAATAGGGGTTTGACCAGAGTTTGATCCGAGGCAGGCACATGGGCGTGAAGGAGATAGGATTTCTTCTGCAATAACCGGGCATCGCCTGGCAGATCGAGGAGGCACTGTACAAGCAGTACTGACTAAAAGTCAGCTCAGGTTAGGGCTTATATCCTCTGCTTCAACATTTACCTTCACACTAATAATATTACTGAGTTTTTTTTTTTTTTTTTTTCACATGGAATAATTATGTCTATTTAATGACAAGGGCATTCCAGATCATGCTATATATATATATACAGTATATAAATATAATTATATCACAGCAGTGGACTCTTGTGTCACGACACAGCTGCTGTGTATGAATGCATCATGCTTTATAATGGTCAGTGTTTGTGTTAGAAAGAAAGAAAGAAAGAAAGAGAGAGAGAGAGAGAGAAAGAGCTTCTTTTCACACCATCAATCAACACCGCATTAGCAGAGGCTGAACACTGACTGCAATGTGACGCGCACACGCGTGGACACACTGTACAGGTACACACACACACACACACACACACACACTGTGTCAATTAATAATGTCAGCAGCTCCACCTACGCGCGTGCGACTCGTCCCTACCTGTTTGTAGCGTGTACGAGAGCCTGGTCTCGGTGAGGTACGGCGTGTCGCTCTTGGACCTCGCTCTCCGGATGGGTCGCCGGTCGAAATCGTCAACCACATCGTCCTCCCTGACACGCGCCGCCATTGAGCCCTGACGCACGCGCGCGCACGCACGCTCTCTCTCCCAGTAGTGCTGCAACTCCCACCCCGGCAGCGTGCACGCGATACCGGAGATACCGGAGCACGGGGAGGGTGGGGGGAGGGAGGAAGGAGGGGAAGGGGGTTTTGGAGGGAGGGAGGGGGGGGGGGGGTGTCAATAAATATTACTCAAATCGAACACAGCCAGACATGGCGAACCCGGTTCCCTTTGAAGTGAGAGACATCAGAAGCAAATCCCGCCCAGTGTGTGGATTAATCAAGAAGAGAGCAGCAGATATTCTCAGCCAGTGTGTGTGTGTGTGTGAGAGAGAGAGAGTCAGCTTCATGCAGCATCATGTTCAATACCACAGCACCAAACTATAATAATAATAATAATAGTAATAATAATAATAATGCACTGATTGAAATCACACAAGCCTGAATCTCCATGGTGACCGTGTGACTGATGACTTTGCTCCAGGAAACAGCAGAGTCAGGGTGAGAATGCACCTGAGCTTTTTTTTTGAAGAAAAAAAAAATGAATGGAATGGAATGGAAAAAAAAAAATCAATCAAACGATCAACTACAGATCACAATTTGACAGCTGTGGATCTATTCGATTCAATCCTATTCAATTTTAACAAGCGCAAAGCAGCTTTACACAATCAAAAGAATTATTTAAGTTTGTATGGAGTGTGAATGTGTATGAATCAAAATGGTCAGATTGTCCCGAGGGCGACGGTGGCAAGGAAAAACCCCCTGAGATGGCAATAGGAAGAAACCTTGAGAGGAACCAGATTTAACAGGGAACCACATCCTCATTTGGGTGATAACAGAAAGCAGGAATTGATCTGCATGATTTATCTAGACTGCTTAAAGTTTTTGACACTTTCAGGGAGGTTGAACATGCACGTTCATCATTAATAAATAAAAGTCATCATGACCAAAGTATGATGATAATGATGATGATGATGAGGACGAGGAGGATTTGCTAGCCTAGAAAGGGAAGGATTGAGAGTGTTACACATGACAGAGCATATTTAGTGATTACAATAAACCACTGGGAAAAGAAACAGGAAATCTATGTAGCTAGGGACTTAACAATGCAAGATAAAAAGCAAAAAAGTTCAAGAAATATAATAATGTATAGAGACAATACAATTAATGTGAATTTTTTTAGAATGCGCATGTCACATAGCTGGGTTATTCAACAAAAATGGTGGAAAGTGCTGTCGCTTAGTTTCGCTGAAGCCAAAATCATTTAAATTAACATAACAAACAATTGTGTATGTTTAGAAAATATTGTATGTACTTTTAATCATGAAATACATTTTCCTACTTTAATGGTCAATATAATTGCGGCATTAATATTCTTTATATATATATATATATATATATATATCAGGGCTTGACATTGGCACCCGCCCACCCGCCAAATGCGGGTAAAATT
>JAQMYL010000012.1:31593651-31610457 GCA_030014365.1 Clarias pachynema
ATATGTATGTCTATGTGTTCTGACATACCTTTCTCTCACAACCAGCATTAATCTTTTCATCAATTTGATCAACACTAGCACTCCTATTGGTTCGGCCTACACGGGCCAGCCTTGTGCATCAGTGATTGTTGGCCACCCAAGACCCTATCGCCAGTTCACCCATTTTCCATCCTTGTCCTGACCACTGCAGCCCGGCAACATCCCATAAGAGCTGCAGTTTTGGAGTTGCTCTGACCAGATTGTCTAGTCATCACAGTTTGGCTATTCTCACAGTAGCTACTTTTTTATCTTGTTACAATGGCAACTGGAAGTGGATGGGACATATTACCCAGCAAGTGAACCTTTTTTCCTGAATTTGAAAAAATGAAAAAATTGGCAAGCATAAGGATTTGAGTGACCTTGAGAAGGCCAAATTGTGATGACTAGAGGACTGAGACTGGCAACTACAAAACTGCAGGCCTTGTGGGATGTTTCTGGTCTGCAGTGGTCAGGACAAACCAAAATTGATCCAAGGAAGAAAAATGGGTGAACTGGCGATAGGGTCTTGGGTGGCCAAGGCAAGTGATGCACAAGGCTGGCCCGTGTAGGCCGAACCAATAGGAGTGCTAGTGTCGATCAAAAGATATGTCAGATGTCTCTCTTCATTTGTTTTGGATTTTTAAATAAAATTATTTTATGAAAGCTTTTAAGTTCATCATTGGTGTTATTTATTTTTATTTGGTGTTATTATGGTCTGTCATTTTCTAATTATAACTGTCAAAAATTTGACATAAATCTGATTACATCTAATACTTAATTGATTTTTACATAAATGAAAACCATGTGGTCTTACACATGGAAGCCGTTTTGTAACTATTTACGATTTTTCTCTAAATTGTCATTGGTGTTACCAGGAAGAGAAGTGACACCAGTTACAACCCCAAATCAGAAAAAAGTTGGGACAGTATGGAAAATGCAAATAAAAAAAGAAAGTAGTGATTTCTAAATTTACTGTGACTTGTATTTCATTGCAGACAATACGAACACAAAATATTTCATGTTTTGTCTGGTTAACTTCATTTCATTTGTAAATATACAGTACATCCTTTCCTGTCATTCAGACCTGCAACACATTCCAAAAAAGGTTGGGACAGGAGCAATTTAGAGCTAGTAATCAGGTAAATTGGTTAAATATTGATGTGATTTCAAACAGGTGATGTCAACAGGTGATTGTAATTATGATTTGGTATAAAAGCAGCATCCAAGAAAGGTCTAGTCCTTTAGGAGCAAAGATGGGCCGAGGATCGCCAGTTTGCCAACAAATACGTGACAAAATTATTGAAATGTTTAAAAACAATGTTCCTCAAAGAAAGATAAAGACATTTGGATATTTCACCTTCAACAGTGCATCTCACTCACTCATCGTCTATACCGCTTTACCGCCCATGTAGTTTCGTCTGAACCATATACAGTATAGTGCAGAGACAGAGAAAAGGAGAATTGAGTCCTGATCGGATCTTCCGTGACTCTATCTAGGTTTTTGTATTTTTCTGAGCTCATAGAAACAGAGGCCTTAAAAATTTCTTTTAAACTCGTAGAAGTTTATATGAAGTTGCTGCTAGTTTGATTTTGACTTAATTCTACTTCATTCAAAGTTTTATTGTATCATTAAAACCATTGTATTAGATAAGCCTTAAATAAATCAGATGCAGCATTTTGGAACAGATTTGTCTTTATTTATTCAAGAATCATTGTAGGGTAAAAATGGCATATCTAAAAACTAGTATAAAAAAACATATAAAACAATACATCAAACTACCTTACAGATGTTGTAATGACATAGTGTAAGTTCACAAATAAAGTAATGGTGCGGGATGAACACTGGCAAACAAGATCATTACACTGCTCCACATATACAATAATAAACTAAAATCAAACTTTTAATATTTGATAGTTTGCATGAATGTCCTGGCTGAAATTACATCCATTGTGTTTTATCAGTAACATAACAGTATAATAGAATGAGTAAAATGAGCAATGGGCCTAAAGTAATAATTATTTTTCATTTATTTTTCTTTTCTTTTTTTTTAACAAAGATTTTTTACAAAAAAGACACATACACACTTCACCCAAAACTGCCAATTCATTATGATCATGTATGTTACACAGAAGAGTAACACATGATACTAGCTAAAACTACTAAGAATATGTCTATAAAGTTGATGCTACTCGTACTACCTACCTGGGGCGAAGTCTAACACCTCTGGTTCACTTCCTGAACTCTTTGTGTTTCCACCACAGGAGGTGGAAACATGATGCACAAAGTCCTAGAGGCATGTTTATCTACTCTAAAGACATTCACCTCTGCCAGTTCCTACCTCTTATTAGTATACTCTGTTGGATTCTTCTGAAGCCCCAACCCATAGTGGACCTGTCATCACCCAGAACCTTGAGTGTGTGTGATTTCATATGCTATGGTTCTGACAACACAAATTTCCAGAAGACTTAGGGCTAAATCAAGGGCATTGATTTCGCCCTTGGAAACTTATTGGGGTGGTATTCCTGATCCAAGTTGTTTTGTTGACTTCTGGTATCGATCCAAAGTCTAGGACTTCATTGGTTTGTTTAACCTGCTTCTGGTAGCATGGACTGTGCCAGTCAAACTTGGCTTAAACCAGACCGATTTTCTGTTCTTTCAGGCTATCAAAAGCAAGGCTTCAATCAACTCTTTTGAGCCTGGAGTCGAGTGATGCAGCTCAGTTGCCAGTTTACATGCCCTGCTTGGAAGAATCTCTTGGATAAAGTTAGTTGGGCTTGTACATTGAGTTAACAGGAGAGTTTTACAGAAGCTAATGAGTAATAAATATGTGGCCTAAAATTACCAAGCTGGCAGGGGTCTGGCAGGGGTGCCATAAAGGGGGATCTAAGTAAGGATGATTTCAGGGGCCCTTGAATGACAGTGGGGGGCCGAGTATAATTGGCTTTCATTGGGACCAGAACCTCTAGTGATGCTCCTGGTGCCTGATGTTAAGCCATCCACAAAATTGAAACATTTATTAAGCTTTTTGAACTCTTGGTTCAAATCGTTTGCAGCTAGTGACCTGATTAGGTTGGGTCCAGAGATAGTTTGCCTTTGGCACAGAGACTCTCTGAGAAATTGGCACACTGCTTGTGCCTGACCTAGAACTCAATAAGATTTAAGCACTAGCCAGATTAACTAAAGAACATGGCAGCTTGTGCTGAATACAGCTCAGTGACTGGAATTATTAGCGGTCGGCCTGTGAGCTGAGGGCAGAAGGTGAGTAATGAGTTGATGCACTGGGTTTATGCCAGGGAAAGAGAGAATGAAGGAGAAACACATGCTCGAGTTCTGTATCCAGTCTACTATTGTTGCTACAGCAGGCACTCTGAGGTAGCAGGATTCAGGCAAATTCTCATGACTCATGGGAAGCAGGCAAGCAGTTTCTGGATCAGTATGCTGAGAAAAGCTGATCGTCTACACATCTGAGCACCAGAATCTCCAATGCAGTCCAGCAATAATCAAGTAGATAATTGAAGCTAATACTATATAACTGTCAATTTGTAAAAGACGAAACAGTGAAACACAGCTGATACACTCTCAAGTTGGAGATCTTTGTGTATGCACTTATTATGAGCATGTGACAATGTTATTATTTAATTAAAAATAAATGCTTGGATCCATTTTAGACAAAAAAAAAAAGGTGTTTAAAAATCTGACCTCGTTTGATGATCTCTGAAGTATAACTTATTTAATGTAACAAGACCACAAGTTGCTCAAACTATCAGACTCCTTATGTCTTCAAAAAATTAAGAAAGTTCATCCAAAATTTAACACATAGTCCAAATATGTACTAAAGATATGTTTATGTTCATGCAAAAAAAAAAAACAACAACAACATAGGAATGTAATACAGGAAAGTGGGTCCGACTGTGTACTGTGTGTATTTTGCATTTTTAGGGTCATACTCCCGTTTTACTCGGACACTGGATCTTGTATCCCACTCTGTATGCCTGTAGATACACACGTGCTTGATTTATCCTGTAAAAAAAAAAACTTTAAGGTTCATGTATTTTTGCTTATGTAATTTTTCCGTGTATATATACAGAGACACACACACACACAAAACAGATAAGACAGATATACCACATGTTTTACCTGTACTTGGTGCAGAGCAAGACCCCCAAAGGTCCACAGCGATCTACGTAACTTTCTTTAAAACCTTTGCGCACTGCTCGAGCCATGCTGACTACCATGGTCACCACTGGACAGGTCCTGAAGAAAAAGAAAAACACAGTGACTTGATCACAGTGAGAGCTGGTCGTCATATTACTTAAGACAGCTGAACTTTCATGTCTATCAGGAGCTTGATGATAAAATGAAACAATTACGTTTTCAGAAACATGTTATTTATCTAGATGCAGATCTGGGAAAAGGTACTGTATAAAACTGCTCCTAAGGTTTTGAATGATCTCAGTGAGCGTTCACTGAAAAATAGAAGAAGATTGGAGATGCCAAAACATTTCGTAGAGCTAAGCATTAAGCCAAACTGAGTAGGATATGGTCAAGGAGGTGACTGAGAACAAAATAGCCATTAACTCGGTGGAGGGGCAACAATCTCAGGAATAGTCAATCAACCAGGCATCTCTGATACAGTTAGTCCCAGACCTACAAACGAGCTCAGTTCCGGGAGCGTTTGTATGTCGGATTTGTTCTTAAGTCTGACAAACTTGAGTCTTGTACTCACGGATATACAATATAAAGCATACCAATCCACTTGAATCCAGAAGCAGTGCATCTGTCCCCTTTGCCCACATGTGGCCATTATGTGGCCAGAAACCATAACCGCAGTGCATCTGTCCCCTTTGCCCACATGTGGCCATTATGTGGCCAGAAACCATAACCGCATATAAGCCTTTTTAAACATGCCATTAAACACTAAATGGCGTTTACACCCTTGAATGGAGCTGTTTTCCTCTGTTTTGTTGAGGATTTTCAGGCAGCCATTTTCTATCATCATGCTCCCAGACTGATTCATTAAAACTACACCCCACTAACACACATACTACATACCAGATTTTGGACATTTCATATATTCATTTAAACACTGAAAATATTGTATATAATTGTAAATATTGGTATCTGGTGCACTGCAAGTTTCTATTTTTCGTACAATACACGTGAGCTACTTCTGCGATTTGTCCGTTCGTATCTGTGGAAATTCATAACTCGAATGCCTTCTGTATTATACTGTATTATGAAGGAAAAATAGATCTCCAATCTGCGGAAAACCATGGCACTGCTAATAAGCGAACTATTATGAATCCTACGGTGAAGCACATGGTGGCAGGAGCGTGCTGCGGAGGTGCTTCTCATTGTAAGAGACAAAGGAACAGATCAGAATCAAAGGAAGGATGAATGCAGCCAAAACAAGTAGCTTCAAGAAGTCTCTCAGTGTTCTTAAGTGGCCTAGCCATATAAACAGCAAGCCTTAAACGCCATCAAACATTGATAGAGAGAGACTTGAAAATAGCAGTTTACAGTGCAGTGTGCAACGATTATACAGAACATTAGTGCCAGCACAGTACTTACAGCTTCTCACACCGCAGGCCACTGGTCCCTGCTGGGCAGGTGCAAGTATTCTGTGGGCTGCAGGTGCCGCCATGCTGACAGGGTGGCACACAGGGCATAGTCTCAGCTTAACACATCCACCCACCCACACACACACACACACACACACACACACACACACACAGGAAGACATGTTTTAAAAACTGTATTAAACTTACTTGCTGCCTCATATTGAAATCAAAAAAAGGTCACAGACACGGGTGCATGTGAAACACACAGACCTGTTTCACAGAGACCTCCCGTGAAGCCAGTGGGGCATCGACACCTGTTGAGTCCCACACACTCTCCACCGTTGTTACAGGGCTTCACACATAGCACTGGTTCTAAGGAAAAACATGGACGTTCGTACATATGGGACAGTAGGTAGTCAAGGGGGATGCCTATTAACCGCGGCAAAACGACAGTGTGTATAGTATATGTGTGTTTGTGTACCTATCTGACAGCGCGCTCCCTGCCAGGCTCCTGCACAGCTACAGGTGTTCACATCTACACACCTCCCGCCATTCAGACAAGGAGGACTACACAGAGCTGAACACACATTCAGAAAAAAAATATTCAACTGTCAATCAGATGACTTCATGCATTTTTCCTCATAAAACAAAACAAACAAACAAAAAAACCTCACGAGTCAGACACTGCACTCCGGTATAATCAGAAGCACACTGGCAGACGTTAGGAGCTACACACCGACCACCGTTTCCACACGGCAGCTCGCACACAGCTTCAGCAAACAAACAAGTAATTGAAAAAAATTATAATAACGAATATGCAAACTCTTAGAAGAAAAAGATTTCTTTAGATAAAAGTTTTACATGGAGACAAGTGGTTATTGCGCTACCTGTATGGCAACCCTCTCCAGTCCAGCCAGGACGACACAGGCAAGTGTTCCAGCGCATGCAGGTCCCGCCATGAGCACAAGGTGGTGAGCACATTGCTGTTCGTAACACACACACACGATCAATAGGAGTGTATTTGAATAACACACATAATCTATCTAACATTCAGTGTACCTGAGCAACCAGGCCCTGGATAACCAGCGGGGCAGTCACAGGAATTAGGTGCGACACACACGCCGTAATTCTGGCATGCAGGTTCACACACCGCTGTGAGAAAACAACACAGGAACTACCGTAAGTATCGGTGAAGATCCTAAAAACAGAAAAGTCTCAGCTAGGCATTTACTTACGCCGGCATTTCGTAGGGGCATCTGTGCGAGGTTCGAACCCAGGCTTGCAGGTACAGTTAAAGCTGCCGGCCTGATTCACGCACACTTGTTCACAACCCCCATTAAACATCGCACACTCATCGATGTCTATAAAAAGAAAGTGAAAATGAATTGGAGGTTATTATGGTAGTCCGACAGTAACTCATGAGTTATTAATAAGGGCTCATTAGTCGAGATGTCTATGGGTGTGTGACTGTGCGTTGTTTATTACCGAGACACGTTCTCTGGTCTGCTGCCAGCTCCCAACCCTCTCTGCAGCTACACTTAACACGTCCCTCGGATCCCAGGGAACATAATTGATCACAGCCGGCGTTCCGCAAGGCGCACGAAGTGATGTCTATTGGAAAGACAATACAAACACGCACGCAGAGACAGACATGCATGCAGACTCAATTTTTATGGATCAGGAGGCCGTTACAGCCATTAAGGTAAAAAAATGCATGAGCCTCCAAGTGGCGCAGTGGTAAAGTGTTCGCCCTATCATCCGGAGATCGCGAGTTCGATTCCCGGGTGATGCTGTAACCTCTCGCAGTCGGAGGTCTAGAGAGAGCTGATTGGCCGAGCTCTCTCAGAGGGGAGGGATGAGAGGTACTTATTAATACACATTAATCACGGCTCTACAGCCAATCAGGGGCGTCTGTGAGCTCACGCAAGCGGAAGGAGCGGATAGCGCTGCTGTCCTCCGAGTGTGTTATGCAACCGCCAATGGTGCGTGAGCGAGCTATTAGAAAAGATGCTGGCATCACGTGGTTCAGAGGAAACACGTGATAGTATTCGGCCCTCTCGACTGAGTGGTAGTAGTAGCTTAATGTGGAGCCCCCTAGTGACGGGGAGGAATTGGACATGATTAAATTAGGGAGAAAATCGGGGGAAAAAATGTGTGGCTTTTCAAAAGAAATACAAGGGGCGTTCAAGCTAAACCGGGACTTTTCATTGTACAGAACACAGTCATGAGAGTAAAAAAACTACCTTTGTTTCTCTATATAATATAATATCCCACTTATCCCAGTGTTTCACTAGTGCTTGGATACCATCATGATCGGACAGCCTGCTTAACATGTGAAATCCTGGCCTCCCAGGAACTCCTTTAATGGGAAATCCCTCGGAGCGAGGTCAGGACTGTACGGGGGATGTGATAATAACTTCCAGCTGAGTTCCTGTAACAATCAAGTGGTGTTGGTGAATGATTGTGTGTACAGTTCCCACAGACAGATGCGTCTCTTTTGGCAAGTTGGTGACAAGTTACCCATCGATTTTCAAGGATCTGGCGTTCCAGTCGCTACATGTTCACAGGAAAGACTGCAGTGCGTCTCATCACCGTACTGTGCCAGACTGTGTAAAGGTCAATCAGTTTTTTTTAAAAACCTTCATTCATTCAAGTCCTGGTTTGACTTGAACACCCAGCATAGTATATAGAGGTCTGATTCAGACACGTCACATTCATAATGTGAAAATATCGCATCCAGTTTATCCTAATAAATCATATTCACTGACATGACTCCAAATGTAAGGGCCATAACTGGAACTGTCCCATACTTCATTCTTTTTATTTAAAATTAACACCCTATATGGGTCTATATTTGTAATCAGAAATGAACACAGGTACAGTGCATGACTTATTGTACATCCAGTTAAAAATATAACTCGGCCCAAATTCACAAAAGAGCTGTGATTGTGACAAACCCACGGATGTTACGTACTGACGCAGGTGGTGTTGAGGTGGTCCAGCAGGAGTGGAGGAGGGCAGTGGCATACATGTCCACCTGGTGTGTTGGTGCAGGTATGAGAACAGCCACCGTTCTGCAGTTTACATTCATCTATGTCTGAATCACACAGATGACATACACACACACACACACACAGAGCTTAATAACAAAAAGAACGCTCTAAATGCTCTTTTCTTGTCAGTAACACGGCACACACATCTGTGAGCTATTTCACAGTAAACACAATCCCTGCACAAGGCCACACCCATCATACGTTTCCTGAATATAATACATAATTACTCGCTCCTGCATTCACTTGTTCCTCTCTTGCATAAACATCTTAGGTTTCAGATCTGTAGATTTTTTCCAGAGATGTAGATGTAGATTTAGAAGTAAACAAACACTTTCAGTGTATACAGTACGAACCGACACAGCGATGTCTATCGATGTGCAACTGATATCCTGCACGACAGGAGCACAGGAAGGAGCCTGGTGTGTTGGTGCAAAGCTGCTCACATGTCACATTGCCCCTCCCACACTCATCTACATCTGCAGAAACATAGGGAACGAGAATAAATTTTTAAAAAGATTTCACATTTAAGCATGTGTGTGTGTGTGTGTGTGTGTGTGTGTGTACCTGTACAGTTGTGCATATCATTTGCCAGTGTGTATCCTGCAATGCATAGGCAGCTGTACCCTCCTGGTAAGTTGGCACAGTTCTGCTGACAGAGGTCGCCTCTTAGAGCACACTCGTCTATATCTGTTACCATAGCAACAACACCAACAACAAAGAAAAAAGCGTTAATCTTGATTACGTTTGAACATTTGACTGTTTATAACATACTGGGACTGTTGACTTTTTTATGTTTCTTAAAATTAAAATGTTCTGCATCTGAATCTCCATAGTTATAAAAAGAACCATTTAAAAGATTCCCAGTTAACCAATCCACAAAAGCCATGCTGTCATTTAGACGTACCCTAAATGTATGTAAATGTCCCCATAGCTTCTACACGATGTCAAATTACATACTGTATAGTACAACCTAGGGTTGCCAGATTGAAAAAATCCCGCAAAGCCAGCGTGGAAAACTGTTGACATGCAAGGCTTTGCAAGAGTGCTTATAAAAAATATTTTATTCTTCATCCAAGATAAACAAATCCCCCAAGATGTTAAATAGCAGCCCAACAAGGACAACTCTCTGCAACAGAGCTCACAGCTTTTACAGAACAAGTTCCTAAACTGTAGAGACTGATATGCCTGTTCTATGTACTACGTCCTACATCAGTACATCACCATTGTGTGCGTGCCTATTCTTAGAGTACCGGGCAAAACTTTGGACACAACTTCTAATAACATTTTTTTTGTTTAGTGATTTATAAGCTACATTCTAGAACAATACAGGAGATTTCAAAACTATGAAATAACACATACGAAATTAGGCAATTAAGGCTTGATGGTTAGCACTGTCGCCTTGCACCTCTAGGGTCTGGGTTCGATTCCCACCTCAGGTCTGTGTGCATGGAGTTTGCATGTTCTCCCCTTGCTTGGCGGGTTTCCGCAGTACAAAGAATGCAGATTAGGCTAACTGGCGTTCCCAAATTACCAGAGGTCAGCTGTTCTGGAACAGTTTTTGCAAGAACAGTATTGTGTCGAGTGCATTTCCAAAACCCATCGAGGACCATGATGAAACTGTCTCTCATGAAGACCTTCCCCGGAAAGCAAGACCAAATCCTACCTCTGCTGCAGAGGAGAAGTTCATTTACAGTCACCAGCCTCAGAAATCACAATTAACAAGCAGCACCTCAGATTAGAGCCGTTATGAAGGATTTATAGCGCATAAGTAGCAGATACATCTCAATATCAACTGTTCAAAGGGGAATATTGTGTTCTGGGTGTTCAAACTTTTGACTGGAAGTGTATATGTTCCTCATGCAGTTCAGACTTGCTTTGAAAGTGTTTTAAAAATTCTGAAAAGATGTTCATTCTTATTAAAAAGGAAAATAATATTCCTTATCAGTACTGTTCAAATAAATACAAATATGATCCAACAAGCCACTATAACAGCTTCATTTCCCCTTCTACTGCAGAGGAACAGCAGACAAAGTGAAATCTGACCGTAGCAGGAGTGACCATCTCCACTGTAGCCTTGATGGCACTGGCAGAAGTACGAACCCATCACATTTCCACAGCGGGCGTTCACGTGGCAGTTATGAAGCCCTGAGACACACTCATTCACATCTACACAGACATCATAAATAAAACAGTGCATGTTAAATCATTTTTATTGCAATATGTACACAATGTAGAAAGATGAGAACGAGGGTGAGTTATACATCTTACCTGTGCAGTGGGTTCCGTTGCCACGGTACCCATGAGAACAGACACACTTATAACTCCCAAATGTGTTCTCACATTCCCCTTGATTAGTACACACCCCATCTAGCTCAACACATTCATCTACATCTAGAAAGAAAAAGCTAAATGAAATGTAAGAAGAACAAGCACTGAAAGGACAGTTTATATATGAGAACTAAGGGAATAAGTGTTCCCTTCATTTTACTGAGCGGTGTAGTTATGTAACTTCTACCAATTTTATTAGATTTCGTTTCTTTTTACATCTTTAACAAAGTTCAGTTGAGCACTTTTGTAAACAAATACTCCGTTAAGTATGTGTATAGCTTGTGTACACATACCTATGCAGGCTGCTTGGTGCTCCCTGAATCCAGGCTGACACACACATTTGTAGCTTCCCTCCGTGTTCACGCAGACATTCCCAAGCTCCCTTCTGCAGCTCTCTTCAAAAGTACACTCATCAACATCTGCACGAAACAAGAATATACTGTATGTATCTACATAAGACTGAATAACACACAAAAGGTTTTCGCCAAGTCACAATATTCATTAGCGACAAACTCACCAACACAGTTGTATCCATCAAGTCCAAGGACAAATCCATAAGGACAGTGGCAGGTGAAGGAACCGGGGCTGTTCTTACACACTGTTCTTCGCCCACACGCCTGTAGGCCAGTCACTGCAGCTAATGCACACTCATCTATATCTAGAACCAATACACGACCAAGCACGGACAATCCATTAATGGTTACTGTACAACTACAATGCCATGGAATTTTTTTTTCTGTTAAGTGATTTCATGGTTCAACAGGTCTGGTAGTAAACATGCCCAATTATGGAAAGTAAAATTAAACGCAGATTTCCAAAAAAATTTGATTAACCACAGTTCATTCATGATTTAGCAAGGGGAGGGGGGGAGGGGGGGCTTGTGGGCAATTATTTTTTCATATAGGGGTCAGGTAGGTTTGGAACCTAATGAACATTTATTTGATGATCTCAATCATTCAAGTGTCACAAATATATATATATATTTTTTTTAACAGCCAGGGAGGGGGTAAATACTTTTTCACAGCACAGTGTATTAATGCCATGGTATCAATCAAGCAATTCAAAAATGTTTAAAATAATCACTTAACCATATAAAAGCCATTTTTAGGCTTGAACTAATACAATGAACAGCTGAGAGCCATGTGCTGCCACGACTGGTTAAGAACATGAACGTACCCAGCTAGCGTAACAATACATGCCAAATCAATGGACGGCCTATAATTCTATAATCTTAACAAATCTGAAAAAAAAAAACGTATTTGTTTAGTATGTGTAAGTTTATAAATCCTCACCTTGGCAACCACTGGAACTCATCAAATAACCACGAATGCAGCTACACACGAAGGAGCCTGGGGTGTTGTTACAATTGCTGTGGGAGCCACAGGGTCCTTCGTCACCCTGCGCACACTCGTTAATATCTTTCAGGAAAGAGAAAAAAAAGGGTTCAGTACGAAGTATTAATACTTACATGTATCTAAGTAATCATACCAACTTTATCCTGTTTACAAATGCTCATTTGTGCTCAAATTAAAACTTGATCCAGATTATACGTGGTGTTCAAGTCAAACCGGGACTTTTATTTATGAAATTTCTCATAAATAAAGACATAAAAGTGACTGGCGTTTACGGAAGACTTCAAACACAGTGTGGTGATGAGACTCTTAACGTTTTAAATAAGTCAGTACATCAGAGAATGGCGATCCTGGGCGAGGTGACTCGGAGCCCGCTACAGTCGTTCCCGTGAACATTCAGTTGAATGAGTGGAATCCCTGATCCTTGAAAATGGATAGATAACTTGTCTCCAACTGTCTGTGTAAACTGTACACATAGTCACCCCCCAACACCACTTGCACGTTACAGGAACTCGGCTGGGTGTTATTGCAACATCCCCCGTACTGTCCTGACCTCGCTCCAAGCCATTTCCACACGTCTAAGGCGTTAAAGGAGTTCCCGGGAGGCCAGCGTTTCAGACATGAATCACACAGGCAATCCGATCATACTGAGAAAACTTTCTACCTTGATGGTATCCAAGCATTAGTGAAACACTGGGATAAGTGTATTAGTGTAGCAGGGGATTATATAGAGAAATAAAGAGAGTTTTTAACTCTCATAACTGTGGTCTCTACAATCAAAAGTCCCATTTTGACTTGAACGCTCCTCAAATTCCCTAATTGTATCAGCACTGCCTCATACAATACAATAAAATATAACATCGACATTGCCATACTTAAGTGCATTGCATATTTTTAACAGGAGAATATCAGAAGATCTGCTATTGTTTCATGCCTTTATGTGTAGTAAGTATGGATAGTTAAGGTGTGTATCCTGTGTAATGTCTTACCCTGACACTCTGCATCCTCTTTCTGAGTGTAGCCAACAGCACAGGAGACGTTGAGTCCCCCTACAGGCACTAGATCATTAACAAGGCTGGCAGTTTGTCTGGAGGTCAGGTCTGAGTAAAAAGAAAGGCATTTAATTTAATGCATGGATGAACACTGAAGCCATGTGTGTGTGCATATCTGAGTGTTTACCTGGTGTAGAAATGTTCTGTCTGATGTTGATATCCAGAAGTCTGGCGCTCTCAATCTGTTGATTCTGTTCATGAATTAAAACACAACCAGAATGTATCTACACTGACTGCTTGATATGGAAGTTTATGGAAGTTTATTCTGATAAATTAGACGCATGCGTTCCTGAGAACTGACTTTTTAAACAGACATGTAAAACCCTTAGTTGAACAGCTGACCTGGTACCTGGCCTGTGTATCCGTAGGTTTAAGGACCTCATTGTCCTCCTGTCCACTAGTGAGCCAGGCCTGAACTGCTAGCAAGAAAATCACAGCTGGAATTTCCATCCTAGGGGCAATAATAAAGTTCAGATATTGAAGCAAATTGTCCTTTGTGAAAGGCTATGCAGTTTTTTTTTACACAGTGCCAAACCTGTTCCGGTCTCAAGCCCAGACATGATACAGAGGAGTCTGTAATTAGCTTGTCTTTGTGTTAATAACCCTAAAGTCATATGTAGCACCGGCCCGTTAAACAAAGAAAAACACACAAAAAAAATTTTTTTTCTTTACAAGATATACGTCATGTGTTACTGTGGCTGGATAAATTATTTATCTAGCTATTTACACAGTCATCAAAAACGATGGGCGACTTCAGTCACAGACCGGAGGTGAGATTCGAACCATGAACTTTTGAGTGCTTACGCCACCGTGCCACCAAATAATAGCATGGCTACGCACCAACCAAACCATGCAAGCAAAACAAAAATCTTTTAACTTTCGAAATCTTGCAAATAAAAGCTACTTCACATCATGGACAACTGCCAAATGAGGCAATTTTTTAATTGACCAGTTTAAATGATAGAGAACCTGCATTAAATAAAAGTGCATGAGGTTTTCCATTTACATCATTTGGCAGATAGACTTATCCAGAGCGCCTTACATTTTTATCACATTATACATCTGACCAGTTAAGGCCCCATGGTGGTGGTGGTGGGGCTTGAACCTGGGACCTTCCAACCAGGAGGCCAATACCTTAACCCATGTGCTACCCCTGCCCCGTAATCATAGACTAGGGCTAAGTGAGGTTGAATGTCTATTTGTTTCATATTTTACTTAATTTACATGAATTTTCTAAATGTTTTGATTGGAAGTTGGTAATATTGGTAACATTTTGGGGTCTTCTTTTCCCAATTCTGCTGAACCTCGGTATACAAATTGAATTTGTTCTTAAGGGTGAAAATTTGTATTGTGATACGAAATTACCCAAAGGCAATAAATTCAGGTAAATGCAGATCATCCGTTCCAGCCACCCAAAAATATTACCAATATTATCAATTTCCAACTATATATGATGCGAAATATAAAATAAATAGACATTTAACCTTTATGAAAGCTTAATTTACGATCGGAAATACTCGCTTTGCTTGGCTTGGTTTTCTAATGACGCAAACAAGTTTTCGAGCGGCTCCTGGACGTATGCACAACTTCTTTGTATGCTCGAAAATGCCTCGTAAATGGGATTTCTTGCAAAACTTAAATTCTTACGGCGAAAATTTGTTCGTATGCCGAGGTTCCGCTGTATTAGGTGACAAACTAACCATTAGGTGAATCAACATTTTACAATTCTAATTGATTTATTTTAATCCATACAACCAAATCCCGCCCACAATCACCAGACTCCACCCCTTCAGGATTTTCCATGGCAGTCCATAGTGTCTATAAAATGATGGACAACTGTTTACCTCATGTTTTTGTTTTTCTCAGCAACTAAACACAATTAGCTAAATCCAAATCCAATGTAAATCCATTTATTGTTGTTTTTTCCAGTCATGCTGAATATATCTTTCAGGTTATTTACAGCAGTAAACAATAAAGCCGAATCCACTGTTTCTCTCTTATTAACTCTGATTTGAGTGTGTTGTGTGAAACCCGAGCCGACAAAACTACAGGCTGTAGAGAGAGAAGCGTCTCTTACATACTAAATACAGTAGAAAGAGTTTAACTCTAAAAAAGACGAAGATTTAGACTCGGCTTTAAAACAGAGAGAACACAGAGAGACAGACAGAGACAGAGAGACACAGAGAGACACAGAGGACTTTACACACCTGGACGCGACGTGACGCGGCTGTTTCCCGCTGCTGCAGTGAGACGCCGCGCGCCGCTGAGGTACTGAGGGGGCCGAGACTCTCCAACTGCCTCCACACATCCTGTAGGCTAATGGGGCACTTCCCACACACACACACACTCCCACACACACACACACACACTGATCTACACCCACTCACACACACACACACACACACACAGATCTACTCCCACACACACACACACACACTGATCTACTCCCACACACACACACACACACACTGATAGACACACACACACACACACACACACACTGATATACTCACACACACACACACACACAGATCTACTCCCACACACTGATCTACTCCCACACACACACACACACTGAGCTACTCCCACCCACACACACACACTGATCTACTCCCACACACACACACACACACACTGATCTACTCCCACTCACACACACACTCCCACACACAGATCTACTCTCTCTCTCACACACACACACACACACACTGATACACACACACACACTCCCACACACACACTCTGATCTACTCCCACACATACACTGATCTACTCCCACACACACACACACTGATCTACTCACACACACACACACACACACAAACTGATCTACTCACACACACACACACACACACAGATCTACTCACACACACACACACACACACACACACACACACACACTCACTCTGATCTACTACTCCCACACACACACACACTGATCTACTGATCCACACACACACTGATCTACTCCCACACACACATACACACACACACACTCTGATCTACTCACATACACACATACACACACACACACTCTGATATACTCTCACACACACACACTGATCTACCACACACACACAAACACACTCTGATCTACCACACCCACACACACTCTCTAATCTACCACACACACACACACACACACACTCTGATCTACTCCCACACACACTCACAGGGCAACAAACACCGAGGAACAACTTAACTCTCCTTCTGCACCTCATAAACTCCTGTAATTCTAATCCTGAGTCTTTAGATGAAGCAAACACAACATACAGTACTAGCTCAAACATACACATGAGGCTGAGGGAAATATGAGACATATAGTAGAGAAAAGTACAAATATACCAGAGTTGCAAGCAACGATGTGCAGGCCCAAGCACCGTGCGCCATTGCCACCCGGGCACATGCATTTTATCCCAATACCATTATGCCCTTGCGGGG
>JAQMYL010000012.1:31629540-31642142 GCA_030014365.1 Clarias pachynema
CTGAATGGCTAGTGACTCCGGAAATCCACTAGCCACATTGGCCAGTGAGCAAAAAAGTTAATGTCAAGCCCTGATCTACATACAAAAATCTTGGTTATAGTTCCAGTAATGAAAATATTACAATGCAGATAAGGACATTTTATGATAAACAGAATGAGCAGCTCACCATCATATCTTGTCTGAATTATTTATTCTTCTGTCAGTGTATTACACAGGGAACAGAACTGAGCGGTTCGTCTCATGAGTCTCCTAGTCCGAGTCATTCTTTCCTTCGAATCTATTGCACTGCATAGCGTCTATGGGAGTCAAGTGACAAAAGAACGAATGACTCAGACTAGAAGACTCATGAGAAGAACTGCTCATTTCTGTTTCCTGCACATAACCTAGGAGGTTTTGTGACACTGATCAGCCATAACATTAGGACCCCCCCTCCCCCCTTTTGTCACCATAACAGTGATACCCTGTGTGTTCTAACAGCTTTCTATCACAACCAGCATTATCCTTTTCCTCACTATCTTCGCTCGCAATGTGCATCAGTAAACCTTGGCCATCCATGACCCTCTCACCTGTTCACTGGTTTTCCTTCCTTGGATATTTAAAAAATTTAGCTACTGTGACAGGAGAGGGGCCTACTCAATGTTCGTTGGGTGGTCTAATGTATGGCCAAAAAGGGGTTTGAGGGGCGTTCGAGTCAAACCGGGGGTAAGTGTTGAAATTTCTCATGAATGAAGGTGTAAAAAAATGTCAAGTGCAGTACGATGATGAAACTCTTAGCTGCAGTAAACCATTTAAATGGTGCAAACATGTGGCTCGGAGCCCACTGCAGTTGGACACTCAGTCTGATTGCTGAAAACTGACGGTTAACTTCTCGCCAACCTGCAAAAGAGATGCATCTGTCTGCGGGAACTCTACACACAATCATTCACCACTTGCATTTTACAGGAACTAAGCTGGGAGTTATTGCCACATCACTCAAATGTCACACGTTTCGCATGTTTGTTACATTAAAGGAGTTCCTGGGAGGCCAGCGTTTCAGATGCTAAGCAGGCAGTCTGACGATGCCTCTGGGGTACTGAGAAGACTTTTTCCCTTGATGCTAGTGCATTAGTGTAGCAGGGGATGGCACATTGGTGTAGTGGTTAGTACTGTCGCCTTGCACCTCCAAGGTCCAGGTTCGATTCCCAGCCAAGTTCGATTCCTATCTCTGTGTGCATTTAGTTTGCATGTTCTCCCTGTGCTTGGTGGGTTTCCTCCCAATGAGTTGCAGATTAGGTTAACTGGCGTTCCCAAATTGCCTGTAATGTGTGTGTGTGCCCTGTGATGGATTGGCACCCTGTCCAGGGTACCCCACCTTGGTCTCCAGGCCTTCTCACGACCCTGAATACAGGATAAAGCGGCATAAACGCTGAGTGAGTGAGTAGTGTAGCAGGGGATTATATAGAAAAATAAAAGGGAGTTTCTATTTCCGTAACTGTATTCTGGACAATCAAAAGTCCTGTTTTCTTTTGGGGGGGGTTCATGTGTGATCCAGGTATTTTGTATTGACTGTTGAAAAAGTGGGATGGTCTATTTGTTTACTTGTAAAGAAAACAGGACACATTTAAATCTGAGTTACTTTGGCTTTGTTTGTACAGTGTTTTTTTTCAACAGATTATGATCTTTCTGGGTGTGCCCTTGAAGACTGACAGACTGTATACTTCTACAATTTCATCTACTGTATAAGCATGTCGGGGTTATTAAAATAATCATGAGGCTTAAAAAGCATCCTTATCCTGAATAATTATTATTATAATTATTATTTCTTTGTAGACACCGTCATGGAATGTAATCTATATTACAATTAATATGACCAATTAATAAGGCCTTTGTTCATTGCAAGCTTCACTACAGCAGTCAGGGATTCCAGTCCTGCAGGTTTTTGCTACACTAAGGCCTTTGTTCTGATCATTCTTTATTGGTAGATATTGTCATCTACAAATCAATACAAGGGGGAATGATGTATATTTAGGACGAACAAAAAATGAAAAAGCTGTACAAGAAGTTATGCACAAATCGCAATTGCCTTAAAAACAACAGAAATGGTAATAATAATGCAATATATCTACCACTGTATTAAAACATATCAATTTCTTCATCATGCATGTTTGTCATCCCCTTTAAAATAATCACATTTTGTTGCAGACTGAAATGAAGACAGACACAATTTTTGATTTATTCAGCTGTATTTACTCTGACAACTTACTTCTTAGTGCAACTTTTAACATCCCAATGAAAGATATAACACCAACATTTCAGAAAAAAAAAAAAAACTAGTAAAAACAGAATCACTGAGTTGGAAATGGATCATTTCTGGAAATGGATTTTTTCTTTCTTTCTACTTTTCTTTTGACGTTGCTTCATTTGTTGTTAAAACTTGGCTGTTAAACGTTGCACTGAATAAATACAGCTATACACAAAACAAACACACGCCCAAACACACACATGACTTCTTTAACATCACATCATAAACCTTTTACACCTTTAAAGCCATGTTTTGTAGACATGCAGATTTATTCTGTATCTGTTTAATCAATGTAAGATATTTCATTATATGCCGAATGTTTAATATTTTACAGGAAATGGAAAAAAAAGGCTAAATTTAAATTTGTCTGATCAAAAATGCCACTATTCATCAAATATCATATAAATTACATACAACTATTTACTAATCCTGTACCAATCAGAATACAAAATGGCTAGTGAATTGTATTTAACAGACGTTAATACATATGAAAATGGAAATTGTAGCATGGCAGTAAAGAAAAGGTTCCATCACATTACACATTTGGTCATAAAGAGAACAGATATTAAACATTCTTTCATTCAAAATAAAAAAACAACAACAACTGACCGTCATCTTTAAAAATCAATCCCTGATGCCAGATTTGACCTAAAAAAAACTTGACCTTAAAAAAAAAGAGGGAAGAGATAGTGTTTAACTGGATTTAATGCCTACTACGGACGGCAACCACCAGGGACCATTTACACTACGTTGTCACAATACCTAGATACTTGCAATTCGCTTAGTACCACGATTATATAAATATCTCAATTTGATGTAATATATAAATATTTTTTTTGATTTTGCTATAATTCTTAATAAACTCATGATATACAGGAAATATTTAAATATTTTGAAATACATGTTTGTTTTTTTTACTTTAATGAGCTATAATCCATAATCATGGGAATTAAATTTGACAAAGGATTGAAATATTTCACTTTGTGTATAATTAATCTAAAATATAGGAGAGCGGCACTATTACTAAGCCAAGCCTTCATTTTAAGATTCAGAAGCTACCCTAACTGTTATTGTCTAACCTGTCAAATCACACGATCAGAAAAAGACCTAAAAGGGTAAAAAGGTAAGAAAATACAACGCAAACATACATGGATGAATATGACAAGAAATGAAATGCCGTGCACCGAAGAATTCACAAACCCACCGACAATGACACCACAGTGATGTCGAAATATTGAATCTGATTGGTCAGGCATTTCTAAATGCCCTGGCTCTGCAAATTAAATTATACTAAAGAACTTATTGTGATATTACTGTAGCTAAAGCAACTACTGAAAAGGTGGCGGATACTGATGGACATTTGTGTCACTTTGTTGGCTTTTTTTTTTTTTCTTCACTCATTGGAAAAGTCTTCCAGAACAGATACTTTGGGGGGTAAAACAAGAAGAAACTTTCACAGATGACAAAATATTACTATACTTTAAGAAAAGAATTAACTTTGGGGAGCTAGCTATAATTATATTATAGCTTGATATAATCAAGCCCCCTTACATCATTACATTTGGGTCCAGAGCAGGGGTCCGTTCTTCGTACGTCGCTTGACACATCCGAGATGAATTGACACATCTAAGATGAGATCATCGTGCTAATTACGATCTGGCTAAGTTGGTTCTTCGAGCGAAATAGTACTGTGGGTTCTGTAATGTGTTGCAGCGAGAGTCCTGGTGTACTTTAGTTATCCTCATTTGCGAGCGATGTCATAATTACCCACAAACCAATCACAGGTCTCCTTGATTGCTGAAGAAAGACAGAAGCAGTTGTAAGAATCACGTCACCACACTTGTCTGCACGTGCTATGAGGTAAGTAAGTGTATGCGTGCCATCATGAATTTGTGGTGGCTAAAAAGCCAAAGTACTTTAGGTGTACTGTATCTTATATGAGTTTGTTGTTGTGTGTGTGTTTGTATTTTTGGGTACATCACAAACATCACCAACCAAAGTTGTTTATTAGAATGAAGTGATAATGCATCTCAAATGAAAACAAATGCAGCTATGAATATAGGATGGACTATTTGTACATAACAGTCAGTCACATTAAAAAGAAAGAAACTCTACAGGGCATCTACAGTATGTGAGACGCGTTATTAACTCAAGTGAAGTAGCTAACGTTGAGGAACTGTACAGATTCAGGAGCTAAATAGACATCTCTAGCTAGCTATTTGTTTTAACAGGTGCCGACAGTAGTTTAACAGTACCTACACTAGTTTGTATCTTTCTGTGTGTGTTTTTTTTCTTCTTTTTTACCTTTGTGGAAAGGCGTGAAGGTGAAGTCAGGAAGGTACTTGCGGAGTTTGCCGTTGCAGGCTGTTTTCTTGAATTGCCCATCAGCTTTACTTGTATCATACTGATCACAAAAGGTCAAGGCTAATATGAGATAAAGGGTTGCTGAACTCAGCATCAACCAGAATTAACCAGAAAAAAATTATACAGTGGGCCAGCTTAAAGTGTCTCGGGAGAAAGTGTGCAACTGTGTAAAGGATACAACAACGTCCCCTTTGAACCCGAAAGCTTCGACAACGGCATCCGCGGCTTCCTTGATGGATACTTCGTCCTCCTCTCCAACTGGATGTGTGAAACAGAGAGCAAAAAAGAAATACAGTTTTATAATCTTTTGAGATTTTATAGACACATTTTAAACGCTGACATGTTATGTTATGGTATGTCTCTGGGGTGACTGTACGAGGGGCGTTCCAGTCAAACCGGGACTTTTGATTGTGAAGAATAATAGAACACAGTTATGAGAGCAAAAGCTCCTATTATTTCTCTATATAGTCCAGTAAAAAAACATCAACACCCTGCTGCCCCCCATCACAGGACCCACTGCAGTTTGCTTATCGTCCTAACAGTTTCCCGGACGACGCCATCTTCATCACACACCTGGACAAGAAGGACACCTACGTTCGAACGCTGTACAGTACTTAGATTTCATTTCAGCATTCAATACTATCATCCCTCAACACCTGATTGATGACACCAACAGGCTGAGGTCTGAACACCTCCCTCTGTAACTGGATCCTGGACTTTCTGACCGGAAGGCCTTAGGCAGTGCGGATCGGGAACTGCCTCTCCAGCACCACCACACTGAGCACTGGGGCCCCTCAGGGCTGTGTCCTCAGTCCCCTACTGTTCACACTGCTGACTCATGATTGCGTAGCTAGCGACACACAACTCCAATCACATCATCAAGTTTGCTGATGACACGACCGTCTCTGAATGTCAATAAGACAAAAGAGATGGTTGTCGACTTCAGGTGGACACAGAGCGACCACTCTCCACAGAACATCAATGGCTCCCCTGTGGTCAACAGCACCAGATTCCTTGGTGTCCAACTGGAGGAGAATCTTACCTTTCTCTGCACAAGAAACCCCAACAGCGTCTTTTCTTCCTGAGAAGGCTGAGGAAGGCCCACCATTGATTCTCACCATCTTCTTCAGAGAGACTAACGAGAGCATCATGAGCAGCTGCATCACTGTCTGGTTTGGGAACTGTGCCATCTCGGACCGCAAGACCCTACAGCGGATAGTGAGGGCAGCCGAGAAGATCATCGCGGCCTCCCTTCCCTCTATCGAAGACATCTACACCACATGCTGCATCCGCAAAGCCACCAGCATTGTGGCTGAAAAGACACACCACTCACACTTCACCCTCCTGCCAACTTTGGAAAAAGGTACCGAAGCATTCGGGCACACGCATCCAGACTGTGAAAGGACTAAGGAAGGACTGGACTGATACACACACATATGCGCATACACACTAATCTACAACCATCCAGCAAATTTCAAACACCAAACTTGAAATATTTTTTTTTGCACAAATATTTATATTATCAGCTGCTATTTGCACAAGGACTTTCTCTTATCTATGTTGCTGCTCAGAAGAAATATTTACTTTTTTTTTTTTTTTTTTAATCTAATCTACGATGCCATTAACTTTCACTATCTCAATACACCATCTAAACCCACAGTTTACTGCATTGTGTCATGTTGTCTTATGGCTGCTCCTGTTTGCACACTTGCACATGCACTTTATGTCATCTTGTGTTATCATTTGTATAGTAATGTCTTTTGTATAGTACTTTAAAATAGTTTTTGATCATTTATGGTGTAAATTTTTTTTTTTTTTTTTAGATCGTCAGCTAATTAGGTGTCCTAGTTAGCTAGGTAGTTTCTGTTAATTTATGAACTCCTTTTACAAAGATTTGGAAAAAGATATTTTTCAAAGATTTGGAAATGGCTTGGAGCGAAGTCAGGACTGTACGGGGGACGTGGCACTAACTCCCAGCAGAGCTCCTATAATGTGTTGGTGAATGATTGTGCATACAGTTCCCACAGACAGATGCGCCTCTTCCACAAGTTATCTGTCGATTTTCAAAGATCAGTTCGATTACACTGGACTCAGACCTACCTTGGCCGGATTGTCACTCACAGATAAGGCCTTCTTTAAAGCATTTGCATCACGCAGATATTTCTCATGACCGTTCTGTGCCTGAAGTCTTCTGTAAATGACAATCTCTTTTATGCCTTCCTTCACCAGAAATTCCATCACAAGTCACAGTTGGACTTGACCGCCCCTCGTATGTGTGTGGAAAGTGTTTACCTGATAATATGATTGGGTCCACCTCATTATATTCTCTGAGCACCCAAAGAAAGAGGCGAGCCAAATCGAGTGAATAAATAAACTGTCGTCGTGGACGGCCAGAGCCCCAGACCTGCAGGGCTGTCCCCTCCTCTGCAACACAAAACAGACACAGGCTAAATGTGCAGACTCCAAATATTTCCATTTAGAGATTAGTTAAAATAGTTGTATGTAAATTACTTGTAGTATTTGGGGTTTTTAGGTTTTTTCCATTTGCTCTCATGTTCTTCTAGATGACATGCACTAACTAATAATGTTAAACTAATAATGCTAAAAAAAGCATACATCCACATCACTTTTTGTAACGGCCATTACAATAACCCGGGATGACATTCAGCCCAGTAGCTTCGAGTTTCCAGGTGTGGTTGTCCTTTTATGCCATTTAAAATATCTCACACTGAAACATGATATATAGACTATATAATAAATAGACTTCCAGTAAAAACCAACAATAAAACCTGTGTCATGTGGTCATGACAACAGCCAAAGCAAAGATTTACTTTAGAACGTGTTGAATTCTCAAATCTGATTACTTTCCTGTAACAGGACTGCTCCTGCAGTAGTTACAGCCAAAATTTTATTCACAGATTTATATTAATGCGCTTATTAATGCTAATAGAGGATTGTGCCTATATTTAAATCTCATAATCTAAAAATTGAATCATCACTGAATATTTTTGGGGAATCTAAAACTTGTTTTAATGTGTCTCCGTAGCAGATAAAGCCAATCAAATGTTGGATAAGTTGGAGTACCGCTCAATGTACCTGGTCGATTACAATCAGTCAAAATGAATTTACTTGGCCTCCGAGTGGTGCAGTGATAAAGTGCTCGTCCTATCATCCAGACATTGTGAGTTCGATTCCCGGGTCCTAGCAGCCGGAGGTCTAGAGAGAGCTGATTGGCCGAGCTCTCTCAGAGGGGAGGGATGAGAGGTACTTGGTGCTCCCACATTAATCACGGCTCTACAGCCAATCAGGGGCGTCTGTGAGCTCTCGCAAGCGGAAGGAGCGGATAGCGCTGTCCTCCGAGTGCGTTACTCCGCCCAAACTAACAATTATAAATACAGTTTTAAGATCTGGATGAAAATCTTTTAATCGAATGCTCAGTTTCCTCCCTTGAGTTTCTGCCTGAACCTCAATTAGGCTGATGTCGGGTGACCGACTTGACCCTTTAAGAAGATTTCATTTTGTTGCTCTGGTTTGCGTTCACTCCAAGTTTTAAACTGTACTGTGAAGTGGTATCCTATTAGTTTCACAGCATTCGACTGACAGTGAGCAGTAAAATATAGCTCTATATACTTCAGAATGCATCCTGCATCTTTTATCATCAATAAACACCAGTGACCCAATTCCACTGGCAGACATACAGTATATACTCATGACATAGCACATCCTTCTCCATGTCTGATGATGATTGTGAGGGACGCTTTTAAACATGAGCCCTTTATTTCCTGCTCCATATTTTTCACCACCACATTCTGGTATGTTTTAGTCTTACAGTATGTCAAAACTGGGCAGTTTTTTTTGTTTGTTTGTTTGCTTTAAGAGTTTTATTTCTAATCTGACCATTCTGCTCGTAAGTGTAGAATCAGATCTCCATATACGCAGTCAGTGCAAGTCTATAAAAATAAGCAATCGAAACTTTCCATAGAATTTCATTAATATTCATTATCAATCTCAAGGAAGTACGTTGAACATTTTTACAATCGTAACTTTGATGGTCGTGTATATTTCCTTGTACTGTATTTCTATGGAATATAAACAACAATCCTTACTGGTTTTTTACCCTCCCGCAGGAAGAATAAACAAATATTGATCTGCCCAATATTTGACATCATCATTGAATTGTTTTTGTAGTCTATTTTCTTTTTCTGAACTTCTTTTTTTTTATTGCTGTACTTCCATTTCTGTTTCTTCCTGGCACTCATATACTGTGAACTATTCCTCTGATTGGCTCTGTTGAGTGACGCGTTTAGCTGTACCCACCTTGAGGGAAAAGATTACTGGTACATTAATTATACTCTTATATCAGAAAAGCATCAGGGTCCGGACAGAACTGTCATTCAAGTGTCTTCAAGTTCTCTTGATGGTTTACTGTATACTGACAATGATACTCCTACCTCCACCAGAGGGAACTTCACTTGGCTAGATGTTTTGAAGGGCTTTTTCTACACCAAGGAAATAAAATCCCAGTCATTCATTGTGGCAATTCAGGTTTCGCGGTACCACCAGTCTTTTATGAACGTGCCAAATTCTTTTCCTTGGCCACTCCTAAAGATCTCTCTCTGAGATCTTAATAATTGCATCAGCACATTTTCGTTCTGCATGAACAGCTACCGAACGCAAATTCAACACCAGAGCTTTTACTTTCTTAACTTGTCATGAAACCCTTAAGAAACGAGCCATAACTGCCCGTCAGTCGATTGTCCAATTTCTTTTAATCCTGTGAAAATTGAGGGGAAAATGGCTATGATTCCTAAAAGATTGATGCAACATGTTTTGATGAGCCCCTTGAATTAAAGCTGAAAGTCCACACTTCAGTCACATCTTGATTTGCTTCACTTCAAGTGGTGTACAAAGGCAAAAATACGAAAACTTTACAGACTAGACAGTGTGTTCAGGGATCATGGTGCAATATCCTCTTTCAATAACGTTGTGTAATATAATAGTAGTAATCAAAGTGCGCTTAAGGATAGGGGTTTAATTTTGAGGGATTGAGTTGGTGTGAAGCCTATTTTATTGCATAACGAGCGATTTCTGTATAATTTTACTTCTTCAAAAAAGTAGTTTAACAAGCAAAAATAAACAACGAGGTATATGTAATTACATTTTTGTTACATAAGCCACTGCGGAGATGCCCGTTTATAGCAGCTATAATATAAGGTATAAGAGGAACCAGTAATTTTGGGAGAGATCTTGCAATATTAAACTAAAGACCGTGTTTTATTCTTCGTGTGTCATGAGTCTCCTGGCTTAGTCATTGTTTACCAAGTGACTAGTACTAACCACTAGCCTAAACCAGTCCAGTGACTGTATAAAGACAGCACTGAACTCGTGCCTTTAGTATGAACCATACATAAACTGCATATTATAACTCTATATTTATTTAATTCTTCCAATGGACCACCTAATTAGGCTTTGAACAATGACAAAAAATAACAGCCGTGTTAATATTAATACTAATAGACCCTAATATGTGTTTTAAAAAACAGTTTGAAGCTCTTTATTTGGTTGTATGACTTAGGACTCATTATCGTAATCCTGCAGGATAAACCAGATTTGTGACTGAAGGACATAACTGAACATGACAAGTCATCCAAAACCTACACGACTTGTTTATATTTATGTATACAAATTCCTGCTTCGGGGGACTCATGAGTTGCTTTTGGGAGAGAAACAGAGGCACTGCTAAAATGTTAATTACCCAACTAATCTTGCTGCTTTCCTTTTACCTTTTTCAGACTGAAACAATAAAAGGTTTATACTAAACATCAGTTAATTTTGTTCAGGATATAGTCTGATCAAAATCAATAGCTGCACTAATAAAGGTAATAATCGCATATATATATATATTTTTTATCAGAATAAAACTACATCATGTAAAAACCTAAATCGGAATGAAGGGGGTGCTGTGAAACTTTGCAGGAGGTAAGCATCAGCCATGTAAACATTAGTAAACACATTGTAAAACCTGTAAACTTCATGCTTTCTTGAAGAGGTGGCCTTGGTGGATCGGACTTGTTTGCCTGGCACATCCCATGGGCAGCTGATCGTATTGGGATCTGGCGAGTTTTCACTTTTTAAATACTGTGTAATATAATAGTAGTAATCAAAGTGCGCTTAAGGATAGTGGTTTCATTTTTAGGGATTAAGCTGGTGTGAAGCCTATTATATTCCGTAATGAGCGATTTCTGCATAATTTTACATCTGTTGTCGCTCCTCGCTCACTCCGTAGGCTCCCTGCATAGGCGTCCCCCTTCTGCAGGTGCGCGAAGGGGCGAGGCCGCCAGGTCGGGCCAGCTGGCAATAATTAATGTTAACGGATCTCTGGCTTTCTCCGCGTTAAAAATCCTCCCATTTTTCCCCTTCCTCCCTCCGTTAACCCTTCTTTTGCCCCACTTTTTTCTAAATAAAATCACCCCTTTTCCCGTAAGACCTCGCCTCGTGTCCGTGTGTCTGTGGTGCCACCCGTGAGAAAAGAGTGAACCCGTTACAACATCAAAAGTAAAACTACAAAGCTGATTAAAAGCGTGTGCTTGTTAACTGATGCTGCTACGCAAAACGTGATTTATAAATCCGTTTTGATTATTTTTTTAAACACTACATTTGTAACGCTGGGAACGTAATGTTATTGACATTGGTAACTGTAATCAAATTACATGCATTCAAAATGTAACGCGTTACATTACTGCGTTATCAGGATAAGTAATTAGATTACAGTAACACGTTACACCAACTCTGGTCCTCATATTTAAAATAAAATATGCTTTGAGCATTTAATCCACACCTCATCAGATTAACAGTTATTTTGGAATTTTCAATCAGAATGATTTCAAACAGATTAAATAATCATCAGACAAGCCATCGTTCATAAACTTCCCTTAAGAAAAATGCAACCATGGTGGCGCGATATCTAAAAATAAATGCACTGTGTGTGTATACAGTATATATATAGTTCCAAACAAAATCAGTTAAAGAGTTGTGAAATAAAATACCTGATTGAGAGGACTTTTCAAATGTTCCTGAATCGAGACATGCGTCTCATTCTGAATCCAGACTTACAGAGAGCTAGAACATGTATGCAGTGTTTGTTAGTATTTCTTACTCTGTGCAAGGTAGGTCTTGTGTATAAGTCCTGGGAGAACGTGGCCGTCCTCTATACTGAAGTTGTCGTGTGGACCAAAGACGTTGGTCGGGATAACTGCAGTGTACCTCCGGTTATACTCTTTAAAATACGCCCTACACAAAAGACACAGAATATATGACTAGGTATTTTCATTTAGCTATGTAAAACTTTCACTTAAAAAAAAAATTAAAAATTTGAAAAGAAAAGCAAATAATTGGAATACAGTACAGTGAAACCTCGGATTGCGAGTAACGCGGTTTGCAAGTTTTCCGCAAGACGAGCAAAGATTTTTAATAAATTTTGACTAAGTCTTGGTTTACGAGTACCGAGTATCATGTATCACGCATGCACTTCATGTTTTGACGCCGTCACGTGATCACGACTGAGCCAATGGTTTTTGTCTCTCTTGCGCTGTGGAATTCTGGGTAATCGTCTCCCCTGCTGGGTCTTGTCTCTTAGTGGTATAATCAACATCCGTGCACGAGTGTACTGTTTACTATAACACTGCGTAAAACTACAGCGCGTGTGTAAAGCAAAAGCAAGTCTCATTAGAGAGGTTAAAAATCCATTTTCTCTCTTCTCAAGGCTCAGCCTGCTCTTTGTGTCTGTGTTCGTGCGCATGTCATTGGACACCATGCCTCCCTCGCTCACGCTCCGTTGTGGGCGGAGTAACACTCCTTCCGAGGTCCTCTCCTTCCGCTTTGTGAGCTCACAGACGCCCCTGATTGGCTGTAGAACCGTGATTAATGTGGGAGCACTAAGTACCTCTCATCCCTCCCC
>JAQMYL010000012.1:31664103-31678307 GCA_030014365.1 Clarias pachynema
GTCGGCTGGCGTCACATGGTTCGGAGGAAACACGTGATAGTCTTCGGCCCTCCCGACTGAGTGGTAGTAGTAGCTTAGTGTGGAGCCCCCTAGTGACGGGGAGGAATTGGCCACGACTAAATTAGGGAGAAAATCGAGGAAAAATTATTTTTTTAAAAACAATGTGTGGTTTTTCAAAAAAATTACAAGGGGCATTCAAGTAAAACTTTTGATTGTGCAGAATAACAGAACACAGTTATGAGAGTAAAAAAAACTCCCTTTGTTCCTCTATATTATATAATGTAATATAATGTAATATAATATAATATAACTTGCATAAGACAGACATGTGTCTGTGTAAACTGCACACACAATCATTCACGAACACCACTTTACAGCACATTACAGGAACTCTGCTGGGAGTTATTTGCCACACCCCACCTCACTCCAAGGGGTTTCCACATTCTTGGGCCATTAAAGGAGCTCCTGGGAGGCTAGTGTTTCACACAGCAGACAGTCGGATCAAAGCTCTGCCGTACTGAGAAAACTTTCTCTCTTGATGGTACCCGAGCACTGGGATAAGTGCATTAGTATAGCAGGGGATTATATAGAGATAAAGGGAGTTTTTACTTTGATAAGTGTGTCCTGTTATTCCGAACGGCCCTCTTTAAAATTGTAAAGCATTAAAGGAAGATGTGAGTGAGAATAAGTAAGTAAGTACAACATGACATAACTTAGGAGAGGTGATTAGACCTAATGATAAGTGCAATTTGAGAATGTTCCTTCTGTCTGAATTGCGAGTGTTTTATCCTAACACTTTATTATATTAATAAAGGAATGTTACTTTGGGATATAAATAGATTTCAATAGATTTCTATGCAGTTTGTCATGTCATTCTTCCGAGAATCAGAGTCTGAAGGCTGCCTTTAAAGGAACCGTCCACACAGCCTTCTCATTTAATTTAATCCCAACGTCCAGAAGACGTCAAAATGGATTTTCCCAGCCATCCTGATGTACCTTCATGGCATTATATCCTCGGTGTGATGATGATGGTGATGATGATGATGAAGGGCTGCTGTGCACAAAATATTTCTCCTCAGACAGTACTGAGAGCATCGTGGCAAGCAATTGATGCAGACGTGTGTGTGTCGTGGCGTTAAACAAGGCTCAGGTTTAGAACCTTTATTTTAACAACGGCTGCAAGTAATGATGTCTTAATAAGCTTGAAATTAGCTTATCTAATTAACATGAGTAAACAAACATCTTATAAACCTCACTGGTTAATGAGTCCTGAGTTAACTGAGTAATTAACTGCTACTGGTACTGCTGATAAACCGTATAATAAATTCACAGCCTGCAAAAAACAAAATAAAAACACACTTTTTTTTTTTTTTTAACCTTCATAGTTGAAAATTTTACTCCGTCTTCCTCACATTGTGTATCAAATCATAATGGGGGTCTTAGAACTTCAAGGGATCATACATGCGACGTACTCCTTTCTCCAAACATGCTATGACAAAGCTGAATTTTTGCCTATGACGTCTAGTTCTGCTTCGTCTTTCGTCTGAAAGCTAGCATGCAAATATTAACCTTGGAGCTCCCTCTGCGCTCCTTCTCATTCCTGTGAGCTGTACAGTAGGAATGGAGACGATTGCTGTGCGCTTTATTGCTTGGTGCTCTCAGTGTTGTTACGCTGCTGCTCCTGCTGCTTTAATATCATCCTGCGATTCTTTTTCGAGTCACTTAGACCTTCTTTTTTTTATCATTAGACCTGAGAGCATGCTGCATTAATGCTGAGAGCATTAATCTTGCATGATGCATATGTCCAGGGACAATTAGTTAAATGTTAGTTGTAGAATTGGTTCAGAATTCCTTGAGCGGTATAATATATATTATGTGGATCATTTTTGATTGGGTGAGTTAAAAATGATCCACACTTCGGGTATACATAAAAAAACCTCTCTTGTCTTATCAGCGCTTTCCGTTCAAGGCTACTGTCTCCCCAGTCACTGCTGTGCAGGTGTGAACGTGTTACAGTACATCAGTTCATCTGTAATTTGGTCTGAGGGTGTACCTGGTGCTGAAACAGAAGCGTTTGGATATGTGCATACAAAATTTGTAGCCATACTCTAAGGAAGATGAAAGATTCTTAAAGAGAATCATTACAGGTGACGAGACGTGGATTCATCACCACGAGCCTGAGAGTAAACAGCATGGAGTACGGAACGGAAACATCCTCAGACGTTCAAAAGTCAACCATTGGAACATTATCTGAAAAAAGGTTCAACAATCAGCAGTGCTCGTTACAGTGAGACGCTTACTGAAGAGCTGAAGATTAAACACAGACGACTGATATCCAAGGCCGCCGTGATCTCGAATGACGATGCACTCTGCAAAAAACTTTGAGGAACATTTTGAGGTGTTTAAGCATCCTCCCTGTAGTCCTGATTTCACTCCATCAGACTTTCTCCTGTTTGGTCTCCTGAAAGCAGCGGTACGAGGACCAAGATTCACTTCTGATGAAGAAGTGAAGACAGCAGTGCATTCTTGGCTTTTATTCTCCCTTTGTGTTTGTGTTTGTGTGTGTGTGGATGAACTGCAGATATGAAGATGTTCTCTCCATGCATGTTCTCTCCATGTCAACTTCAGGTCCACTAAAATCTTTTTTTAAGGTCCCATATTTTTTTTATTTCTTTAACAAGTTAATGCTCTAAACGTACTAAAATTCCCCTCAAATGCATCAAACTCAAACTTATTTTATTTCACTCCGTGCTGCTTAATTGTCTGTGTAAAGAAGGTACTGCTGAGAACTACTTCCGAGAACTCCAGGGGAGGGGATTTTCTTCTATGAGCTCACAAAAATCTGATTTGTTTTTGATTTGTTTGTTTCATCATTGTGAATTTCGCAGAATAGCTCCCCTTATGTTCTTTTAGAACCTTGCTGCTACCGATGCCATGAATCATTTATTCTCGACATTTCTAACTGCATACAGCTGAGATTTCTAGCACAAAGAAAGATATGAGGCCAGTTACTGTATGTTCACAGGCATGGCAGACAGAATGGCTTTTCTGATCTAAATGCATTACAGTCCCTCAAATAAATTGAAACTATAAACTAATGTTCCGAGATACAACAAGACTGACCTGTAAGAAACGGATGAGGTAGCAGAGCACCAGTTTGTTGATGTGAGGAAGGTTATGGATGACGCTGACAGCAGCTTCTGGACTGTCGTAGTTAGAGATGCATTCTTCGTAGTACTCGTGAGGAATTACTGGATCTTCCAACTCTCTGTACCACAGCTTTAACAATGATGCTGTTGGGAAAGATAGACGCAGGAGGAACAATGTTTTAAAATCAGATTCGTTCATTGTATTTAAAAAAAAAAAAAAAAGAGAGAAATACGAGAATATGCAACCATTCATATGTTACTTTCCATACAATGTAGGGAAATAAGTCTTTAAACAACTCTGGACACCATCACCAACATCGCCAACTATAGTACCTACTTTGTTGCATAGGTTTAGCTTTTAGACAAGAAGTTATTATATATTTGCACGATTGTGGTTACACTCAGGGCTATTCGTCTTGACGAGACATCGTCTCCAGTCACTTGCGATTTCAAAACCCTTAATTAATTTTCAATCGGATTCAGATCAGCAAATCGTCTCACCCTTTCTCGTGTTATTTTGCCTGCAATTTTTGGGACTGTCATCTTTCAAGAGTTTGCCGTTCAAGTCAAACCGAGACTTGTGATGAAATTTCTTGTGAGTGAATGCATAAAACTGATTTTTACAGACGACTTCCAGCACAGTACGGTGATGAGACTCTTAGCCTCAGTTCCCGTGAACATTCAGATCTGTCTGTGGGAACTGTACACAAAATCATTCACCAGCGCCAGGAACTCATCTGGGTGTTATTGCAACATCCACCATACAGTCCTGATTTCACTCCAAGCCATTTCCACATGTTTGAGGCATTAAAGGAGTTCCCGGGAGGCCAGTGTTTCAGACGTGAAGCAGGCAGTCTGATCATGGCTTTGATGTCTAGAACTGAGAAAACTTTCTACCTTGATGGTATCCAAGCGCTAGTGAAACACTGGGATATGTGTATTAGTGTAGCAGGGGATTATATACAGGAATAAAGTGAGTTTTGAACTCTTGTAACTCTTGTTCTGCGCAATCAAAAGTCCCGCTTTGACTTGAAGAACCCTCATGCATTAAAATAAACAAGCTATTTAAATAAACACTTTTTTAGCAAACCACGGACAGAAAATTCAATGTTCGACACAAAGTCTTACTTTTTTCATGTACTGTTGAGATAGACGGAGTTTGTTTCTTCTCTTCCTATAATGCACTTGGAGATTGGGCTATTTATATTCAGTGGGAAATGGAGCAGTGCAATTGCCCAAGGCTAAAAGAGCGAGTGTATGTGTGTGTGTGTGTGTGTGTGTGCCTGTCTCTGTGTGTGTGTTCACATTAGAAAGAGAATTGTGTGTGCAAAAGAGAAATGTCTGTGGATGATATGTGTATATAACTGTAGACTTTTTATATTTGGTGGATAAACAGACAGTTATATTGCTTATGTGATGGATGCTACTGTATAATAGCAAAGCCAATTATGAATAACTATCATTTCATTTAATGCATTATTTTAATTAATTTAGTTTGACTGATTAACCTGTCGATTTTGAGAATATCTCAGAATATACCTGGAATGTGTGGGTCCTCCAAGCCGGTCGGCACTTTCCACTGGTCCACTTGCAACTTCAGGGCATTTACCTCGTCTATATCTCCAGGCACCCTGATGATTCAAAGATTCCCAAACACTTTGATTAGTATACGCAGTCCTACTGTAGGTACGATGCAATTAAAACCAGCACACTGCCGAGTCATGATCAGTTGTGTAATGTTGTGGAGCTAATAAAAACTAGTTTACATCATTAAACGCTTCATTCATTCATTCATTCATTCCAGGATGAGTAATGTACAGGTACATGCCACTTTGTAGATTATGAACAGTAGATTATCTTTACATCTCACCTGAAGATACCTTCAGTTTGGTCTCCATTTAAGCCTAATACCTCCTCTGACAGACGTGTCTGTACCCATGGCAGCTGTCGATCAGGGTAGCGCTCCTTCTGCATTGCCATGACTTCTTCCAAAGAGGAACCAAACATGGAGGGGCTAAAGATGGCATTCCGCGCATATGCTACTTCCTCAATACAAGGCTTTTTCAAACCCTGCATTAGATAGATAGATAGATAGATAGATAGATAGATAGATAGATCAATCCCGAGAACAAAAACTTACATTTCATACTGGCAGTTGTTATAAATACTGTATACATATACTGTATGCATGTATAGTAAGTATATGAACAATTTGACAGCAAAATGAGATAACTCCATTTTGGCAATTTGGAGAAAAAAACAAAACTGTGTACGTGTTTGTGACATGGAATTTATCACTCACTCCCTCACTCACTCACTCATCGTCTATACTGCTTTATCCTGTATTCAGGGTTGCCGGGGGGCCTGGAGCCTATCCCAGGAGACTTAGAGCACGAGGTGGGGTACACACTGGATGGGTGCCAATGCATCTCAGGGCTCACACACACTTACACACATTCACGTGCACATTCACACACTACGGACAATTTGGGAACAGGAATGAGCCTAATCTGCAGGTCTTTGGACAGTGGGAGGAAACTGGAATACCCGGAGGAAACCCACCAAGCACGGGGAGAACATGCAAACTCAATCGAACCCGGACACTGGAGGTGTAAGGCGACAGTGCTAGACACTAAGCCACTGTGTCGCCCACAAGGAAGCTAAAGAGAACAAATGCTAAAATAGTATGTCAAAATAGTTGTGTGATTTCTGTGTGTTTTTTCAAAACGCTATAACTCCACCTGCCACAGTTTTGTCACAGCGCTTGAATCAGCCTGAGGCTGTGGTTGTGGTTTGTGGTTATTTAAGTATGCATATTAGTATCAATAATATGTTGGTTGAGTTTCGATCTAAAAAAAATATAGCTAACTCATGCTTTGCCTCCGGAAAATGGAAAGAAAGTAAAAGGAAAAAATCTTTTTAATTACAAAGATTGTTTAAGATCATGAGAAACATTATAAACAATACAAAACCATCAGTTTATAGTATCATGAGCCTCCTCCTCTAAAAGTTTGAGTTTACTTTCAGGACATGACGACACCTCGCTATCATATGCATTCATACAGCAATTGATCACATGTTTTTTCGTCAGCCATCCTCTACGGTTAACATCTGTGCAGCACAGAGTGACTGCAACAGCTTCCACACAGCGCGTGCACCTCATGTCTCTTACAAATCGTATACAAATCGCTTGCAGGTCTTTCAAGTGTTGCGAATCGGGAAAAAAAGGGAGAAATGTACCAACTGGAAAGACATGCAGAAAGTTTGCATTACAAACTAGCGCCACTACAGTGTTTACCCAAAAATACTCCAGTACAGATACAGTTTACAAAAAATTTCACATAACGTACTGCAGGCGTTAAGCGATGTATACCTGTCATTTATTACTGCTGGAGTGACTGTGATGGTGGTAACAGAGTGTAAATGACCTTTTCGGGATTGAACATTCTCCAAAGATTCACTAAATGCATTTTACTCACTCATGACAGAAAGGAGCGATGCGACTGGCTCGTCATGACTTGTCTGCTTTTGCTCAAAAACCACATGGTTTGCTTAAAATCGGGAAGTTTAAAGCTTATAAAGTACGATTATGTAAGGAATGTTTTGCATGTCAGAGAAAGATTATTTGCCAAAATGTAAAAATAAAAGGCTGAAAATGGCGTTGATCATATTTTGCTGTCAAACCGGTCATATAAATCCACATCTTATATTAATACCGTCAGTGTTATTTCAAATCATGAACACTACTATCTGCTGTTTAATCGATTCAAGCATATCAAACATGAGGTACTAAATTAACATATGCAATAAAATTTTTATTCTACTGAAAATAAGGAAGCAAGAACTGAAAGTAACTGAAGGCACGAACCTTCTTCGCTCCAGTCAGTGCAGCTTTCTGTAATTTACGGTAGCAGTACTTCGCATAGCTGCTGACAGCCACTCCTGCATTTACACAAAAAAGTGGTAAAGAATCTTTTAAACAATATCTTTATTAGTTAAAAAGTACAATCTCATATAAACTTCCACACTAAAAAAAAAATAAATAAATAATAATGCTTGGTAATAAGTACAGCATGTGTCCGGGTCGTACCTTTGGTGTCGTTCAGTGGGTCGATGTGTCTGTAAATGTAACCTTCCAGGTAGTTGTGGAAGCGCGGTGTAGGAGGAAAGAAGGCCAGACATATGGCCATGAGCTCCCAGCCCCTCTGTAAGCTGTCGTAGCGGAAGTTCTCCGTGGTCTGCCGGCACAGCTGGATGTAGAGCTCGTCACGGAGGCCTTGGTTGCTCCAGCCGTGCACTGCGATCTCCAGAGCCACAGCCAGAGGCTCGCCTTTGCCCTTTCTGTCCCCCATGTAGGTCTGGATAAGCTTGAAGAGCTCCACGGCGTCTCGTTTGACCGTACGGTCCATTGTGTGGATCATGGGCTTCTTGATGGGCTCGCTGCTCCAAGCCAGCATGTTTGCGATAGACACCTTTCTTCTAAACAAACCCTGACACATGGATAAGAAGGGGTGTACATTTCAGGCACATACCGATCTTTGACTAGACAACAAAATGTGTTGATGTACACAAAATGAAATAACATTTGGCGCTGCTTTAATGACATCATTCTGGTGACTTGATACACAATTCTACCTTCCAGGAAAGATCCTTATGCAACCTTTCGGCTTTTATTTTTCAGGCACTCGGGCACACCCTCTATCCGTAAGAACCATATTATCCGCACAGAGTGTATCCAGGTACCTGTGTGTGTTTGCTGAAATGCTTAGATGCCCAGTTCTCGATGTCAGTCTCCGAAGAGGGCTTCCGCAGGGAGAATTCTGGAAACACACCACAACTAGCACTCGGCATCATGTTCCGAGCATTCCGACTCGCCTCGAACTGTGAGCACGCACCAAGATCTTCCGACTGAGAGAGAGAGAGAGAGAGATAATGCAGTTATAACCAGCATTATGAAGAATTGCGAGGTGTGTCAGAACCTCAATGTGCAGCAAGAATTAGAATAATAATAAGAAGAAGAAGGCAGACAAGAGAGAGAAAAAGAAAAAGGAGGCGGCGGAGAGGGAACTGAACAAGAAGCAGCCTCGGGGCTGAAGCAGGTCAAAGCCTGAGTTTCTAAAATAGGTGCTGAAAAAGAATTCTGGAGTAAGGATTCATCCCTCACCTCCTTCAGAATGAAAGTCTATAAAAACAATGATGTTCCTCTGCATATGTTAAATAAAGAGAGGCTTTCGATGAGAATGCTTTAGCGCAAGAATTCCTAAAGACTTCCCAAAATTCTGGAAAGCAACTTTACTTTGCTTGCTGTAATTTGTGAACCTCGGAATTTGTGAATGTGCATTTATAAACCTAGGGGTCTATCAGTGTAAAAGCCATCCTTTATACTTTCTCCCACAAGCACCAGAGGGCACCATCACTAGAATGATAGAGCCTTATGCAAAACCTGTCTAGCAGCCTGTGCGATATGTTTCTGATGTGCATTTCCTGGCACGAGTCTGATTTGTCTGCTTACTTGGAATATTGATGTTCTGGATGTTCACGACAATGTGATATTTTGGGTAAAAACAAGTACACGTACATGTAGTGTGAATAAAAAAGAATTTGATGGAAATGACAATTTATCTCGGGAGCCGAGTGTGTGCAGATATTAGAGCGCTCCTAATTACAAAACGTAAAAAAAAAAAAACTCTACAAATGTGGTCAGATTTACCTTATAATTCACTATCTAAAGATGATGTGATTGTAAACAGGAATAATCCCATGTGTGTGCATGTGTGTGTGTATGTGTGTGTGTGTGTGTGTGTGTGTGTGTGTGTGTGTGTGTGAGAGAGAGAGCGAGAGAAAGAGAAAATGCTGGAGGGAATGCTGGAACATCAGATAGATCTAAAATGAATAGACACTAATGAATGCCTGGCACGACAAACAGTGCCTTGAAATGAGCCTCTGATTTTCCACACCTCTTTCAATCTAGGGTCTGGTATATAAAGTGTGCGTTTTGTGCGTCCGTTTATCGGATATGCGTCATACAGATAAAAATGTGCACCCAAATTACTAGTAGTTACAGGGACCGTAAAGTGGAAAATACTTACAATAACAAAATATATATGCAGAAAAATACAATATTAAATGAAAAAATAAAGTGTAAGTTCTGACTGAGCGCCGCATGCTCAATGCTGATTGGACACGGTGTGATGTAGCCAATCAGAAACCAGCACATGATGCTACAGTTTCGGTTTTTCGAGTTAATGTCTTGATTTGTTTTTTCACACTTGCTTTTGATGAGTTAAGAGTTTTGCACTTTAGGGCCACTGTAAGCAGGTGAAATATTAACATGGACACCAATTTGGCACCAATTTTTGGAGGACACTCACTCACTTACTCTCATATCCTGTGGGGGGCCTGGAGCCTATCCCAGGAGACTTAGGACACGAGATGGGGTGCCAGTCCATCACAGGCACACAGACACACACATACATACACACAACGGGCAATTTGGGAACGCCAATTAAGCCTAATCTGCACGTCTTTGAACTGTGGGAGGAAACAGGACTACCTGGAGGAGACCCACAAAGCAAAGGGAGAACATGCAAAGTCCATGCACACAGAACTGAAGCGGGAATAGAACCCTCATCCCTGAAGGTGCAAGGCAACAATGCTAACCACTAAGCCACTCTTTTATGGAGAGGAAAATGTGAAAATATTACAAATGTGCAGTTTATCTGGGCGTTATACCTGAGAGGGATGCAGGTAAGGCTCTGGAGATGCCAGGTTGGTTTGCACAGACAGGCTCTTCTCTAACAGCGTTTGAGGAAATGCAAGTCTGTCCAACGTCGTACGCTTCCAGTGGCCATCCTGCTGGGCCAGAGCTTCATCTTCGCTGAATGCCCGCACCACAGGCCCTGGCAGTGGCAACGGTGTCGCGCCATCGCTTTCATAACCATCCTTAGTACCACCTCCTAAGGCGCCACCTCCACGCTGTTGCATGAGCTGCTGTGCTTCCCAGGCGAGTCGTGCTTGTGTGAGTACTGCTCCTACTCCAGCCCCCATGCCATCTCCCTCCCCACCAGGCAAAGAGGGCTTGCGATTTTTACGTTTTCGATTACCGCCACCACCTTCGTGGCTGTGCTGTAGCGTAAAAGAGCCACCATAACACATTCCAGCTGGTAGGCCACCCTGTCCAGGCTTTCCATAGCTTAAAAATCGATCCGTTGTCCGGAACCTTGGAGAGGACCCTGACTGTTCGACATACACAAGCTGCTTGACATATTCCCGCCCCGCTGCACTGTACTCCCGCCCTCCTGAGCTATAATCACGGCCACCAGAACTGTAGTCCCGTCCACCAGAGCTATAGTCCCGCCCCGCAGAACTATAATCCCGCCCACTGAAAGCGTAATCCCGCTCTGCCTGGTTGGAGATCTTCTCAGGGGTGGAGCCTCTCTGTCTAGTCAACACCAGCTGACCATAAGGAGACGGGCTCTGTTTGGGAGAATGATAAAGACCAGGCTTGCGTGCTGGCGACCTGTCTGCGGCATACAGGCCAGGTTCACAATGCATGTCAGAGGGTGGTTCTTCGTAAATGGGTGGGGATTGATACTCAGAAGGAGGCTCCTCGTAGAGTGGGGGTTCATAAGCGTAGCGTGGCGAAGGAGGCTGAGAGTCACCCGAACAACGCCGCTGAGTTCCCCCAAAGTCAGCTCTCTTAAGAAAGGGAGACTGCGTTTGGCGACGGTCAGGCAAAGAATGCGGAGTGGTTTCTGCCTCAGGCAGGGTGTTACTGGATGAGCGTCTCGAGCGTGGCGAAGAGCTGGAATAACCGTTACCCTGTGACAGGAAACTTGGCTCCCTGTCAGATACTTTAATCAACATCCTGTCCTTACTGGTTGTCCCCCATCTGTAACTGATAAATAAAGAAAGACATTTTTACAATTGAATTAGTTTTTAATGACACAATATATGACAAAAGAAATGTAGACACCTCAACATCACATACTGTATATTAGAAGCACACAACTATATAGGATTCGCCAAACTTGGTATGCTGTAACCTGTTTCCTCTTCCAGCATGACAACGCCCCTGTGCACCACAGCAAGGTTTATCAAGACATCATCTGCCAAGGTTGGTGTAGAGCAGGGGTCTCCAAGTCCAGTCCTGGAGGGCCAGTGTCCAACACAGTTTGGTGATTCTTCGTCTCAAACACAGCTGATTTAACTAATCTGTTAGTTACTAGGTTCAGTGGGTGTGTTTACTGTAGGTGTTGGTGAATTACAAACTGTGCTGGTCACTGGCCCTCCAGGACTGGATTTGGAGACCCATGGTGTAGAGGAACATGAGGATTCTGCACTTCAACATCATTCAAGGCCTTCTCAACCTGCATCACTGCTTTACCTCACTAATGTTGTTTGGCACAGGTTTTTACACCGGATACCCTTCCTGACACAACCCTTCCATTTTATCCAGGGACCAACACTGCATTCAGTAGCTGAGGTTTGGGCATTAGCTGGGAATCGAACCCGGGCCTTCCACATGGCAGGCAAGAGAACTACCACTGAGCCACCAACTTTACCTCACTAATGCTGAATGAACTCAAATCCACACAGCCACATTCTAAATCCTACTACTAAGTCTTCCCAGAAGAATGGAGCTAACATCTGGAATGGGATGTTCATTAAGCATATATGATATGTATGATGGGAAGGTGTCAATCACATTAGACTCTAAATTTCCAAGCGTCCGTGTTGCTTTAATCAAAGATTCATGTGATGTTGCTTTTTTGCACAATACCATGACCTCGATTGTGATATTCGTTTTGTACAACAGATTATGACTTTATTTATTTATTTTACCTTGGCAACACATACCCTTCCTTGACTGGTAGACTGGTGGAGCTGGCGACCAACAGCTAGTGTAACAGGGGTGAAAGTAGGTTTAAAATTTCACTGGCATTTCACTGGCAGCCAAAAGGTGAGGAGAATAAACCATGGAGGTGGTGGACAGTCCTGAGGAACTTACGATATTTACTTTATATTTTCCATTATTCCAAGTATCTGCTCACTTCTGGGTTCCAGGGTTGAATACCAAATAGCGCTTAATGGAAAGCTAGTGTGCTATGTAGGGTGTACAATCCCTTGTCACACACACCACGTAGTGCCCCTGATCAGGGGTTAGAGCAGGACTTGGGATTCAGCCACGTGTTAGAAGCTTTTTAGCCGAACATAACAGAATACGGACGGTTCAGAGGCGATTCGAAGTAGACATAACGTTAGCAGATGTGTTTTCTTGCTGGAAGTGCTTCCGTGAGTTTTGGCAGGCAGCTGCTTTCTCTCTCAACAGTTAGGGAAATTAATGGTTATTCGAACCACCTGTGACATGGAGTGATATGTACTGTATAGTTAAACGTTCCAGTTCTATTACCACCTGTTATCACCACTCTCGTCCAATCAGATTGCTGAGTTGGAGCTAAATCTTTTATCATTTACACTGAAATGCTGAAAGAAATGGATTAAACAATCACTTATAAGGTGTCACTAATAAGGTAGGGTATAAATGATTGTGATGACATTTGCACTTCTTTAAGATGCCTGCCTGGGAAATAAAACCACACATCCAGGCCAGAACTTGTACTTACACACTAATTATTCAATAGAAGAACTACGAAGATGCACAACAACAACTAAGAGAAATCTATAGCAATTTCAGTACGAAGTTTCCTAGTACATAGTTTTGATTGTTAATGTGTTCTCATTTTTACTGTTATTACTTACAGTACAATAGCTCTGCTTGACGTGCTATAATGATTCATACTGATTTTATTGTCTAACTGCCAACTACGAAGTGTGACACCCACTCTGACCGGACTGGTCTTGGAAATTTGCACATCTTCATTTCACGATCAGATTAAACCATATACAACTTCGATGAATCAAGACCATTGTCTATACAGATCCGAGAGTCCTTGCCAGGGATTAACTAGTATAGAGCCGGCCTTTGGTTCTTGGTATTAAAGTAAAGCTGTGAAACAGTAGTCTGAAATCAATTCAGCACTTTCTTACAGCCTGAGAACTCCCCATGACCAGACCTGCTGACACAGCCAAGACTGTGTCAGAGTGTATAAGGATGTCTGGGGTATGTGTGTGTGTGTGTGTGTGTGTGTGTGTGTGTGGGTCTGTGCTTCATTTGGATGTTGGACAGCTCATCTCTCATGCACTCTCTCTCTCTCTCTCTCTCTCTCTCTCTCTCTTCCTAATTCCATTTTTCTCTCAAGAAAGAAACTCCTAGAAAGGGACCAGTGTTACACTGGGGTCATAAATAATTCATGCTATCTGAGCTGCTAATCAATTTACACATTCTTTCTCCCTCACTCTCGCTCACTCTGTCACCCACAATCAGCAACCCCCGCCTGTGTCTCTGGATCTTTACATCAGCATTGAAGCAAATTGAATTTTAAAATCCATCAACTAAATTGCAGACTATATGTTATCTGTATTTATTTTATACTCAATTATGAGGAATTGGTATTCATATTTTAACTGTATGTGGGTGTGGCGTATACTAGAAGTATTTTCATGATTAATCACGATTTTTAAATACTCGGATTTACTTGTATTATAAATGTGCATTGTTGAAATAAAGAAATGCATGACAACCTGGTTAGACCAAAAGTGTTTTCAAATATCTCAAACATTAATATTTAACAAATGTTAAATTAAAATCTCTCAAAAGGGACTGGCACTGCATGCTGTGGCTATTGGGTGTGGCAACCCACCGACAATGGAGCGTGAACCCGGATACTCAGATCGGAAAATTAGTAACCTAGAGCCCTAGCCGCCTGAGCCACTGCTCCCACAGCTTACATTCAATGTATTCTTGTAAAAATGGTTCCTCTTGAAGGTAGCTCGATCACACAACTTTAGTTTTATCCAAACATCCATCAAGAAGCTTTTTATAATGCAACATGCCGTTCAGCACACCTGGTGATGATTCCTGAGTCATCTTATTATCCACCTTAAACGTGTCATTATCACATAGCCGGGTAACCACGCTGAGATTATGGGAAG
>JAQMYL010000012.1:31679751-31703837 GCA_030014365.1 Clarias pachynema
TGCATTACAATTTCTAGATTAATCATACGTTAACACGTTAATATTGACAGCCCTAAAATATATACAGTACTGTGCAAAAGTCTTAGGCACCATATTATATGCTGTACCAATTTTGTTATATACAGTATGTTTATCATTTCCGCATAATTATGTACAAAATTATTCAGTATTTCCATATATAACTTAAAAATTAATAAATAAATAACATTACAAGAGAATATATGCATGGCTATAAAGAAAACAAATATAGTACAAGACAGACCAGTTTTCAGATGGAAACAAAAAAAACCTAATATACGCTCCTGGGATTTGCATAAAAATATATAACAAACAAACATATATAACAAAGTTACCAGAAGAACTCATATTCTCCAGCAAGCTCAGTAAAACCTAACAGCTGTTTTACTTACAGTACTGTGCAAAGGTCTTGGGCTCATACAGAAATATGGCATAAGCAAAAGATGCTTTTGAAAACATTTCTGCATAAAAGAAACTTCTATAAAGATCAATAAAGAGCAATAAAATAAACAGTCAATATTTGGAGTGAAAACTCGTTGCTTAAAATCAGGAGTTTTAGACGCAGATTTGTGCAGTTTTATAAGAAAACAGCTGTTAGGTTTTACTGAGCTTGCTGGAGAATATGAGTTCTTCTGGTAACTTTGTCACAATCGCTCCTTTTTATTTTTATGCAAATCCCAGGAGCGTACATTAGGTTTTTTGTTTACAGAACAATTTTGTCATTTCTGAACGTGACTCAGAAGAACGAGTAGTCTTAGAGAGGGATTCGTTAGTTTTCTACTGTGCAAGGCATCGCAAAACCTCCGCAGGTTATGTACAGGAAACAGAAATGAGTAGATACCTCGCGAGTCTTCTGGGCCAAATCGTACGTTCTTTTGTCACGTGCCTTCAATAGACGCTATTTACTGTATGTTTGATTCAAAAGAATGAACAATTTGGAGTAAAAGACTCATGAGAAGAACCGCTCAATTCTGTTTCCTGCATAATGCACTGCATAGCGTCTATGAGAGTAACGTGACAAAAGAACGACTCAGACCAGAAGATATAAGATGTGAGATGCTCATTCTGTTTATTATAATATGTCCTTAGCTGCATTGTAATATTTTCATTATTGGAACTATAGCCAAAATTTGTGTATGTAGACGTGTTGGGAGTCTGTTAATCGAAAATGTAACATTTTATTTTATTTCTGATCAAAAAAACTAAATTAAATAAATAACTAAAAAAAAAGATTTGTTCATTTTGATGAACGAGATTCAAAGAACTGAGTCTCTAAAATGAACTTCCCAACATTATAACATATGCACCTAATAATTTTCACCTGGTAATATTTTGAAAATGTTTACTGTATGTCTGAACATTTTGTGCTAAGTCTTTTTGATTTGATAGCAAAATTCACATTTAAATTAATATATTTTAAAAAGAGATACATCAATTTTTTTCTACTTTTGTTTAGTCTTTTCATGAACATTTCTGTTCTATCAGTGTAATATACACAGAACCTGTAAACCCTTGAGTTGCACAGATCTAGAAATCTCTGCTGGTTTATCTACAAAAAAATATAACTCATTATACTTTATTTAAAAATATATTGTAAAACTTCTTGTAAGGTGTTGTAATATGACGTGAACTTTCCCATGGCTCTGCATCCATAAAACAATCCCCCTCCGGTGCGCTTCCTGATTCCTTACATGGTAACACTTCCTAAAGCCTGTGTTCAGATGAATATACATAAAAACAGCTCACGTCTGCTGCTTTTGATTAACTGGAAAATGCAAATGTATCGCGTGTCTGTCTCTGGGTCTCTCTATGACTTACATGTTAATGACTGGTTCTTTGATGTACGTGACACAAGGCACCTGGCCAAAAGCTTAATGCTCTCTTTGCTGATAATAAACAGAGACCTTGAACAGAGACACCATGCGTGTGGGTGTTTTGTCCGTCTTCGAAGTGTATCGACATAACAAGTGATAAATTCTTCTTCTTATCATTCATCGTAAAACCTTTCAGACAATTTGGGCATTCTTTTTCAACCTAACATTTCACATTATGCTTGTTGTTGTAGTGTTATTTTTAAATAAATATCAATAAAATGTAACATACAGTATGTATACATGTTCTCAGAAAATCATGCCTGCATTGAAATAAAATGTAAAACTGTTAGTGTTGGTGTGTTTTTGTAACAAACCCATAAACTAATGGAAATCTGATATAGTATTATATAGTTATTGATACTCTAATATGACCTAAAAAAATAAAATGTTATTCTGTTTAGGAAAGACGCTGTTTTGAAATTTAGCTTACTGTGATACATTAGACTGAAGATAGAAAGCTTTCCACAATGTTCCACACTCTATATGGTTTAGGAGTTGAATAAAGGAGTATGTTTTGCAAAATGCTATAAAAACAGAAGTGCAATGCAACATGAAGGCATTGCATTACATCACTCATGTATACTGTAAATAGCCGTTGCACAGCAGGTATTTGTCTATGTTGGACATCCAGGAGGAACTATCTGGAACTGGAGATTATCTTGAGGAAATGAGTCAAACCAACACTGACTGAAATCCTTGAACAGTTAGTAACCTCAACATAAGACTTCATGATAAATGAAATGCATTTCCCCTTAAACTTTTCCATTTTCAACCTTATAGCACAAAGTTATAGAAGGGATTTATTTATAGGTGCGGTATCTGGTGTTACCCGAATGCGAACGGGGTTCCTTTTGAGTCTGGTTCCTCTCAAGATTTCTTCCTTATGTCGTGTAAGTGAGTTTTTTTTTATCCCGTGAGTGAGTTTATTATTACTCTATAATAAACAGCAGACCATGTTGGACTTAAATCTAAGTGCAGGTATGAATATTTGGTGCAGTAAATAGACAGACAGATATTTTGGGAAATGTCTGACTCCTTGCCTATTAACTTATCTGTTGTCTACCTACTTAGCCAAGTATTATGAAGAAGGTGTATATAGTGAAGCAATATCACAAGAGAGCGAGTGCTGTTGTGAAGGCCGTGGGTGTGTGCCAAAGAAGCTACTTCAGAAGTTTATGCAATGTGGAAGTGACTAATCTTGCTTCTGTAAAAAATTCAAGTTGCTAACTTCAGCCGTTTTGAAGAGATGACTTTGTATGTGACCCAAAAATGGCCATTTTTCTGCGTTAAACTGTCTCGCTTCAAACAATAATAATTAAAAATGCGAATTATTCATATTTCGTCATGAGTTCATGAGTCTAACACTGGTGTAAGCTTCTAGAAGCATATGACTAATATAAATCATTGCTTAAATTTAAAGTATTTTGTGCAAAGTTAAGGACTTCACCTCCCCCCAAAAATTTGTAGTGTCCGTAACCATGTAAAATTCATGCTGCAATATATTAACAACTTTGCATTTTAGAATAATACCCTTTTCAGGTTTATGTCTTTTCGTGTGAAATCTAAACTGGCCAAGTTTAATCTGAATGACAATTAAGATCAATGAAAGATTTATATTCCAAAAAGTGACAGACACTACTCCTAAGTGAGACACTTTTTAGCACCAACACCACGTTTTGGCCGACAACAGTTTCACACCATTTATTATCATCGACAGATTATAATTTGTTTATTTAACCAGTTATTTTGCTCCTCCAACACATATCCATTTGTGCCTGGCAGAAGGAACTAACTGTTTCCGCAGAGCTGGCAACCAGCAGCCAAAAGGTGAGGAGAATAAACCATGGAGGTGATGGAAAGTCCTGTAAATCTTATATATACAGCAAAGTTGCTCTTTATATTCCCAGTTATTGCATTTAGAATATCAGTGACGTTAATTTCCAGGTTCCTGGGTGAAATCCCAGTAGCACAAAATGAAAAGCTAGTGCACTATGTATAGTGTACAATCCCACTAAGTAGAGCCCTTGATCAGGGGTTACAGAGGAATCTGGAATTCAGCCTTGCGTTAGAAGCTAGTTAGCTTCACGTATTTATAACTAAAACAGCACAATTCGAAATGGCTTACAAGCAATTGTTAGGCAGACAAATTGTTGTTTAAAACGACATAACGTAATCAGGTGTGCTTTCTTGCTGAAAGTGCTTCTGTGACTGAATTCGAATGTAGGTTTTGTCAGACAGCTGCTCTCCCTTCTAACCTATTTTCACCCATGCTGGTGTAATTAACAACTGTAGTGTCCCACACTCTGGGACGCGGGGTGATACATACAGTATAGTTAAACGTCCCAGAGGTGTTACCATCCATTATCACCACCCGTGAAAAGCCTCTCATCCAATAGGATTACGCAGTCAGAACAAACTGTTGTATCATTTGAATTATTGATCTCGAGAGTTCGATTTTGGATTAAAAGAACTGTCAGCTTTACAGTAGTTCCTGTTTCTCTATCTCTCCGTCTCACCTCTCCGCTTCCTCTCTGGGTGCCGTTTTATCCTCCTGCTCTTGCGACGACGTGGTGCTGACAGCACTGCGAGCCGGGCTGCTGTCAGCCGATCCACTGATCACCGAAGCGACAGGGAGCGGCGTGTCTGTGTTCTGCTTGAGAGTCTGGAGCTTGGCGAGGGGGATGATGTCGCATCCGTTTGGGCGGTGCCAGACGGTGCGCTGGGTGGAGGAATTGTAGTAGTAGAAGCGCGACGTGTTGGAGTCGAACAGTTCCCACCACTGGTCTGGGCCGCTGCGCTTGATGTGCACACCAGCGGGCGCGTCCCACACACACTCGCCCGTCAGCAGGTTGGCGTACATGCGCTCGCGTGTGCGCGGTTCGATGATCTCCACCCATTCCAACCTGAACACACCAAAACAGAAGGCGTGAAATGCCCATTAGTGGAAGTCATGATAGTGGAAAGCAACTAGATGAATGTGATACAAGTGGGAAAAGAAGAATGAGTCAGAAACAGGTTGATGGTGTAGTGCAGTGTTTTGCTGTGAAACTAAACTTAAATGCATAATAGGATAATCAGTCAGAATATCACATGGTGCAAGAATTATGTAATCTAAACTGCAATTCTGAAAATCAGTGTTGGAGACTATATTGAGTAGTACCTTTGTTTAGAGGAAGAGTTACTCCACCAACATGTGCACTTTGAATGACCGATATCGGTTATTAAAACACTTAAACTTATGCATAACACACTTTTGCATTACTTTTGGTACATCTTTAGTACTTTTATTTCGGAAGTTTACATCAAATACAGACAAAATACCATCCTGTCTGACCATCCAAAAAAAAAAGACACAAAACATTCAATCCAATTATGTGGCATCATTGAGCAAAACACCATGTCTATGAGGGTTGCCAAATCTAGACATTTTTCAGCTCTTTATGTTAAAAATCATATCCGTAAATGTATATATTTATTTACTGACAATTTTATTATGGACGTTGGGATGAAGTCCTGTTTTGTGACCAAAAAACAAAAAACAAAGCGTGTTTTATACATATTATCTCATCATTTAGTGTGACGACACATCATGTGGTGTCAGAAATAACCCTATAAAATCACTTCTAAAAAGCATCTCTATTCTGTGAAAAAACGTAGGCTCAAGTGGATATTGATCTTGTTCATTTTTTAGATCAGTATTTAGGGGGAAAAGAAAAAATCAAACCTGAAGTGTCTGAAAAGCTACGGGACATAAATAATTTAATGAATGAATGAATGAATGAATAAAGTTTCTGCTTTAATACTTAATTGAGGCATGTTTTTCTAACAATACCTATAATAATTTTCAACCATAGTAAGGAAATGCATTATTGCTAGTGTAAGGTTGTACCACATGATCACGTTTTAAACTACGGTCAATTAATGTTAATTAAAAAAAGACTACTTTTATGTTCTTACATGGATAAGTGTGTACACCATATTCCAAACCTTTCATCATTTGCCAAATACTGTATATGCTTGACTTTTATATATTAAAATATTCCCTTTTTTTTTTGTTTAATCCATGACCCAAATACACATGCATGCACACACTCGCGCGATATGACTCATGAGTGAACCACTATACATCTTTTCCTCATTTATATTCCTTATCTATGTTCCTTTTGTAAATAAATAAATAAATCATTATTGTTCCCTGATAATCCAGACAAATGTTCTGATCCCGTAATTGAATCAGATCCGTCCTGACGCCGGCTAACGTGAGCAGGAGTTCCTGGGAAGACGCTGTATCCAGACAGCCTGTAATTTAACCCTGCTAAATGTCTAAAGTGTCCTAGAGAGTTCAATCCTGTTCGATTTGCTCTAGATCTACTGCATGTGCAGGAGTGAGCGCATGAGCAACACAGTCTGTCTATCAATATATCGTGACCTAGTGGCAAGCAAATCAATTCGAGATTTACAAAAAATAGCAGAGTTAATGAATACTTACACATGCCCGCAAACATTCCGAACATGCACTAGTTTCACTTCCTGCGGCTTTAGAAGCCCCTAGCTTACACAGCTGATGAAGAACTTTCGTCAAAACCCAACATCATCAGTACTATTAAGCTGCCAGCATCTTCGTGCATAAGGAGAATTGCGCAATGTTCCAATACTCCTTTTTTTCAAACTCTTTTTCAATCTAAATTTCAAGCATAAACCAAGCTAAATACACTCAAAAACCTCATTCATAGATCGTGAATTATATCATATTATTTCTAAATGATTTAAATTCAACTTTAAAAAAAAAACAAAAACAAATAATAACCACTACTACATGTCAATGTAGGAGAAAAGAAAAAAAAATCTGCTGTTTATACAAGCATACACTGATCAGCCATTACATTATTATGAACACCTGATACTAGCAGATGCTCTTATCCAGAGTGACGTACATTATCTCATTATACATCTGAGCAGATTAGGGTTAAAGGCCTTGCTCAAGGGCCCAACAGTGGCAACTTGGTGGTATCCAGACAGCCTGTAATTTGAACCTGGGACCCGGGGTTTGAACCTGGGACCTTTCCGAACCCTAGTTCATCAATTTTCATCAATTAGATCTACACCCTTCTAATAGCACTTCTACAGTATTATATCAGGCAAGCTTTCACTCTCCATGTGCATCAGTGAGCCTTGGCTACCTATGACTCTGTCTCCAGGTCAATGGTTTTCCTTCCATGGATCACACTTTCGGTACAGTATGTCCTGACCACTGCAGACCAGGAACATCCCACAATGCTCTGACATAGTCCTCCAGCCATCACAATCTGGTCATTCAGATCCTTACGTTTGGCCATTTTTTCTGCTTCCAACGCATCAACTTCAGGGAAAAAAGGTTTACTTGCTGCATAATATACTCCACCCACTTTTGTAACAAGATATTGAAAATGTAGCCACTGTGAGAAGGGCCAACAGAGCCAGAAGTCACTTAGGACTGTGACTGTAAGAATAGCTTGTTACAATAGGTCTGACAAAGCCAAAAGAAGACACACTTTAATGAATGCATTCTTGTTTTATTCAAGCATCCCAAGGTGAGAAATGCAGTTATTACAACTCGTAAATCACCTCCTACTACTGTAAATACCACATACTGAGGATAAATACTCTCGCCGCCCACTTCATTGAGTACACCTGTTCAACAAGATGATCTGCTGATGTTTAACCCGAGCACCAGAATGGGGAAGAAAGGTGATTTAAGTGAATTTAAACTTGGCATGGTTGTTGGTGCCAGATGGGCAGGTCTGTTTATTTTCGAAACTGCCGATTTACTGGATTTTCCACCCACAACCATTTCTAGGGTTTACAGAGAATGATCTGAAAAAGAGAAAATAACCAGTGAGTGACAGTTTCGCAAATGAAAGTGCCTTGTTGATGCCAGAGGTCAGTGGAGAATGGCCAGAACGGTTAGAGCTGATAGAAAGGCAACAGTAAATCAAATAACATCTTGTTACAACCGAGGTATGCCGAAGATCTTCTCTGAATGCACAACCTTCAAGCAGATAATCTACAGCAGCAGAAGACCACAACAGGTGCCGCCTCTGTCAGCTAAGAACAGGAAACTGAGGTCACAGTTTGCATGGACTCACCAAAACTAGACAAGTGAAGGTTGGAAAAATGCTGCCTGGTCTAATGAGTCTTGATTTCTACTTTGGGCTGCTGGTGATGGTGTAATGGTGTGGGCATATTTTCCTGGCACACTTTGAGCCCCATGTTACCTGAATATTTGAGCCCCATGGATCACGCCCATCCCTTTATGAACATCGTACCCATTTTCCGAAGGCTACTTCGAGCAGGATAATACGTAAACATATCACAAAGCCAAAATCATCTCATAGTGGTTTCTTAAACATGACAATGAGGTCATTGTACTATAATGGCCTCCACAGTCATCAGATCTCAATCTAATAGAGCACCTTTGGGATGTGGTGGGACGGGAGATTCTCATCAAAGATGTTACAAATCTGCAGCAACTGCTTGATGCTTTCATGTCGATGTGGACATGAAAGCATCCCGCATCTTGTCGAATCTATACCATGAACAATTAAGGCAGTAATGAAGGTAAAAGGCGTCTAAAACAGTACTAGCCAACACTAGTAGGTGTTCGTAATCAAGTGGTCAGTAAGTGTACTGTATACGTATAGGTACAGATCATGCTCTGACAGATATTTGTACACACAACCTAATGTAGCCATGAGATACTACACTGCATCAAATGTGCGGTCCTGTTTTTTATTTTTATAAAAAGGATAAGCAGACTGAGAAGTCATCTTTTACACTTACAGCTTTTTTAAGTAAGCGTTAATTATTGTGTACTGAGAAAATCAGTCTCACAGATGAGCAACGTTCATGAGACGAGATGAGCGATCTTCTCAGGATAATCCTACTAAATCATCCAGAACATCTTTTTTTATTAATTGATCAACACGTGGGAAGGAAATATTAGGAACATTAGCTCAAAACCCACCAAATGCATCAATTAACTTAAGTAAGAATGTTATCGTCAAGCCAGCAGATACTTTTTATGCCATTGTTGGTGGGTTTTTTAAGCTTCTTCCCAAAATGCACAAAGAAACCAATCCTGTATGTCTCATTGTAATGTGTATGCACATAATTTTTCAGGTAACATTGTTCAGTCTTGAGGTACATTGTTTACAGAAGCTGTGCAGTTAATTTACCAAAAAAAGTTTGTCAACGTTTTTAAAATTTAATGAAATCATCAGGCAGAAGAAACCATTTAGCAAAAGAAATATACTTTCCTTTATCTGCACTTTCGAGCGAGTGCCTCAAAGATGATTGCAGTGCATTTCAAACCAGCCACGGGTGCACTTGACTTTTATGAACTTTCGGATTCAATATTGATAACTACATTCACAAGCCATGTTAATTCTTTAACACCTCACTGCTGATCACTGCTGTCTCACCTTTAAACACTCAGTTTCTTGGTCTCGCTATTAGATGCTGAAGTGTCATAACTATGGAAAGCCAAAAGCATCACATTGAAACAAAACTCAGTGTTTTATAACATACAGGAATATGTTACAAAACTCAGTGTTTTATAACATACAGGAATATGTATCTTATTTGATTACTTTATTGGCATGATACGTATACTGTATATGCTCCAGTGACGGCATGGTGGCTTAGTGGTTAGCACTGTTGCCTTGCGCCTCCAGGGTTGAGGGTTCGATTCCTGTTTGGGGTCTGTGTGCATGGAGTTTGCTTGTTCTCCCTGTGCTTGGTGGTTTTCCACATTAAGCTAATTGGCGTTTCCAGACTGTCCGTAGTGTCTGAATGACAATCAGGCATCAGGCTGGCAACCCGACCCTGTAAGTAACTGCCACAGAAACGACAGATATAGCTTCAGGTTGGGAAGTATCCATGGTTTCCTAACTCACTCTCTCTCACTCCCTCATTCTCTATACTGCTTATCCTGTACAGGGTCGCAGGAGGCCTGGAGCCGAACCCAGGGGACTCGGGGCAGTAGGCGCGGTGCCAGTCCTTCGCAGGGCACTAACACACACATAACAGGAAATTTTGAAAGCACCAATTAGCCTAAGAAAACCAACTAAGCAGGTGTGACTGCATGCACATGCACACATATCCAATGGCAGGACCCACAACCCCGTAGGTATGAGGCCATGTGCGAACAACTGTGCTGCTAAACTTAACTAATCATTTTGTTATCATATAGTAAGAGATTACAATAAATGTAAATGTTACTTTATTTAAGTTTTTTTTTCAAATATGTATAATTAAAATTTCTAAATCGCTTCTTGGTTGCATCCGGATGATAGGGCGAATCCAGGAGTGGGCAAAGTACACAAATCCTGTAGTTTACTGTAAGTAAAAGTAGAGATTCCCTAGGGCAAATAGTACTTACGTAAAAGTTGAAGTCCTACATTTACATTTCTACTTGAGCAAAAGTACAAAAGAACTCATCTTCAAATGTACTTAAGTATCAGGGAACAGGGCTTCACAGTATTCATAAAGATTCAAAATCTCTCTCTCTGATTCCCAATTGTGCTGTTTTTCTCACTGTCTGCAACAAGCTCCGATTATGATTTCAAACATCTGTTATGTTACTAGACATGTCTCTAGGGAAATGCACGTGATTCCCCCCTTCAAAAGCTACACACCACTGCAGTTCGGTAACGCAATGCCATGAAGAAATGAAGTTAAGTAAAAGTACCGGTATTTGCTGTACCATGTATTGGAGGAAAAGTAAAAAGGTACTCAAGTAAAGTTCAGACATGAAAAATGTACTTAATATAGTATCAGAGTTATTTACTTAGTTACCTTCCACCTGTGTTACGTGATAGGACAAAATGAAAAACATGATCAATAAAAAATATAGCGAGTATTGACAAGTCCTAGCAAATTGTTAGGTGTCGTAGTTACTCCCTAGGTAACTCATTGTAGATACTCTATGATGGTTTGGCATGAGTATTCTTGCAACTGAGGAGCCAGAAGGGATGCAGTGCAATACTGTAAATGTTTTTGCATCAGAAAGCCAATACTCTTGATAAATAAACAGTGTAGCTACACTTGAACTTTACAGTGCAACACATGAATGGTATGTGGTAAGGCGTATTTATACAGTATATATATATTTTTAACTCCATCTTTACAGTGGCTGGAGACCCAATTTTAACTTATCTTACCCACTAACCAAAACTGCATTTCTTTCTGAAAAACAAATACTCTTATCTAATCATGGAAATTATCCTATGAATCGGATCATGCCTTGTTTGCAGGGGAACAGAGGTTGTTTGACATTGACATGGTACATCCCCCTATAATTTATAACTGCCATTTTTTCAAGTATAAGGATATATTGTTGTTGTTGTTTTTCTGTAAATGCTATGTGTGCCATAAATAATGTGGAGAGAGTCAGGGAGGAGGGTGCAGGCAGCCAAATAAAGTATAATGCAGTGGTGAGTTAATGGATCCTAATGGGCAAGAGGGACTGGGTGAGACCTTACAGGCTGGCATGTCTGATTGTCTGCCAGGCACAGGAGTGTGAATGGGTTGTTAGGGGAAGGATGGGAGTGTGTGTGTGTGTGTGTGTGTGTGTGCCAATGTCCAGCACAAATCTGAAGCATGCACAACCCTATGGTGGCTGGTATATTTTATATGAAGAGTTCAACAACACTTTGTTTAACAAACACTTTAAATGCTACTGAAGAACTAAATCCTGAAATCACCCCGTGGGTCACATGATAGCAGTCGATACGAGAACAGGTTGGGGTTAGGTGACTAAATAAAGATGGTGACCACAGACTGTATGGGGTGGAATCAAAGAGCTCCTGGCTGGTTTGTTGGAACACGTCTACTTACCAGACTTACCGCAAGCTAGCTATTTTAGCTTAAACTTAGCTAAAATGCTACAGGAGCAAACGTTATTTTATGTGCTAAGAATTTTTTGATGGTCTATTCTACAATTAACCCCACAACAAGCCATATTATCTCTAAAAAAATAAAATAAAATAAAAAAAGAATAAACATGCCCTGCAAAGTCTACATAACTGAGAAGTCATGTTCACAGATTCCAGTTAGCTTGTTAGCTAAAGTGATGCATAGCAGACAGCTAGCTGTTTGACACCTTCAATTCTGCTGTCACTTAAACCTAATTATGCATAATTTATGGTTTAATGTAATTTTAACAGATAAGCTAAAAGAATTTCAGTTGTCACAAATGGGAAATCAAACTTTTTAGACCAAAACTGTTGTTTGTACCAGGTGGCACAAGTGGCATAGTGGTTAGTGCTGAGGCCTGGCAACTCCAGGGTCAGGGTTAAATTCCTACCTTGGGTCTGTGTACTTGGAGTGTGCGTGCTCTTCCCATGCTTGGTGGGTTTCCTCCGGGTACTCCGGTTTCCTTCCAAAGTCCAAACACATGAAGATTAGGCCAATTGCCATTCCCAAATCACCCATTGTGTATGTGTGTGTGTGTGTCTTCAGACCCACCCAGCAACCCTGTACATGATACGCAGTATAGAAGATGAATAAATGAATGAATGAATGTTATTACCTAGTGGTCAAAAGTAGTAACTGCAACTAAACCTAACACGAGCTGACTGGGGCAGGATTCATGCTGCATTTTATAATGAACAACTGAAAGTAAAACTAATAATTCCCAACAAAAAGACTAAGTATAAGTGCTGACAGTGTGTCTACAGAAGCATATCAACTTAAAAGATGGAGCCAATAAATGACATGAACTGGCAGCTTGATAACAACCTTGTGTGTGTGTGTGTGTGTGTTTTTTTTTCTTTCTGTTGCAGATACTGATTTTTGAGTAGAATTTGTTGTACCAAAGCATATTTTTCCCTAGTGTTCCCTGGTGTGTCATGTCATTTGTTGTAGTCTGCGTGTGTGTCCTGTAGACAGAAGTGCAGCTAGGGGGTTGATTTCATGTTTAAACCCCCCCACCCCCCACCCCGACATATTTTCCAGGTCCAAATTCTTATTCCTGCATGGTTAACATAACACACACAGCACAGCTGATTATACATGCCTTGCCAGTTCAATAGCTTATTGTCACATGCACTGTAAAACATGCAGCACACTGAAGGGAAATTTTATGATCATTATAAGCACAGATTCTACATGTTCCATTTCCTGTAACGTTTTTGTGCAGGACGTACAATAATGGCGTTTTTCTTGTTTCTGTTTCAAAATCCCACTCATTGCTTTGCATGCGGATATCTACGCGACAGCATGTGAAATACCATAGATTTAGAAAAGGGGACTCGTTTTAGATGTCAGTTCATAGAATATCATTTTATATTCTTATGTTATTAGCATAATAACACTGTACACACAATCATTCACCAACACCACTTGCACATTACAAGAGCTCAGATGTTTGGGCTATTAAAAGAGTTCCTGGGAGGCCAGCGTGAAGCTGGCAGTCCGATCATGGCTTCGGTGTACTGAGAAAACTTTCTACCTTGATGGTGTCCAGGCACTAGTAAAACACTGGGTGCATTAGTGTAGCAGGGAATTATATAGAGAAATAAAGGAAGTTTTTACTCTCATAACTGTGTTCTGTTATTCTGGACAGTTAAAAGTCCTGGTGATGACAATTGAATAAACCATTTTAATAGAGGTAGCATTTTCTGACACACTGGTAGCGCTTTCTGACAGGTTGATTTAAGTCGCCTGATAATTATGCATGCAAATCATTTTAATATTTTACAGCAAGCCTATAATAATTATAATAATAATAATAATAAGAAGAAGAAGAATCTTAAAATACTACCCGAAGTCGATGGTAACAGTAGCATGGATTTATGTGCGGGGTGACGTCACGACCTAGTCTTGGTTTTGTTCAGACAGCTCTTGAGAGAAATTAACCCCTTCTATTCTACTTCAATGTGAGGAGGCTCTTAAAGGAACATCAACAAAGTAGATTCAATGTATTACTAGCTAAACCTTTCTCGCTTGAAAGAATGTAACACCTACAAGTAAGAAAACAGAAATAACACGGGGAAGCAGAAAAGCATCCTAAATCATGTTGGGTGTGTGGGTGTGGGGGGCTGGGTGTAAAACAGAGTCACTAATAGAGATGGATGTGTTACTCATCAATCCTAGGGGATTGAAGGAATAACAGAATTTAATTAATGCTCACATTTATGGGCACAATTAGACTACATTATTCTTTAGGCAATTAAATGTGTCACAGGCTGAAAACAGGATCGCGCTGTGATTTCCTGGGTGAGGAAAATTCCAAGATCCTTCCTCTGAGAGTCATGTAAACATTCATAGGTCTGAGGCTATCTAAGTAAAAAAAAAGCGATCAGAGTTGAAAAAGAGACCAAGGTGAGGTTTTCTATTCGTTTCCGGGCATGCTACTCTAGGCGGAGCAAACCTTTTCCCGAGCTTGCTTAAAACTCACAATCCCTACCATGTTCGAGCAACAGTATTTAAAATGTGCATTGAGAAAACAATATCTAAAGATCTGTTGCGTGGCAGATGTGACAAATGTTCGTCATGTCTGGCTCCGACGTGGCATTCCAGAGACCTAAAAATGGTGACCATCTGCTTTGCGCATGTGTCCAAAAATCCAACTGCGCAGCTTGGAACGACGAGCAGACTTCAAACAGCCACGTCGCATCGGTGCGAATTAATAGAGGTTGTTACATTAGTCCGATTAGGACGCTTTTTCAGACGCCTTTACTGGATGGTGCTTTACAAGCAGGAGGATGCCTGTTCGTGTCTGTTTCCCACCTCCTACTCCTCCGCCACGCTGTGGTGTGAGAACGAAGACGAAAAATCCTTGGCATTCTGCACAGATTTGAGGCTGAGCTTGATGCGTGAACTGCTGGGAGATCTAGTTTTGGAAAAGAGATACTGTATATAGCACTTGCCAGTCTCTCTTTAATGAGTAGAAGTTACTAGTAAATGCTTTATCTATCATTTAAAGTGTGAATATAGAAATCAGGATTTTGGCACTAAACCGCACAGGCAATTGAGACACTCTGAGCTGTGTATTGTGTGTGTGTGTATTACTCGTATCATCAGAATTCATTCTGTCGTGTCTGCTGCCACGCTCTTATGTATTTTGATTAAAAGCACCACAGGCTCTTCGCAATAACGGATCAATCATGGATCCCTTTGACAAATTTCAGACCACGAAGCATGAAATAGACTTTTTTTTTTTTTATTTGTGGGGGAAAAAAACAAAATAAGCACACGACTACATCTTGATGAATCTAAACACTGTGTAGCAGGTGTTTCGAGTGTTGCTGCACAAAGACGATGGAGCCGAGTGTGAAGCTTTGTCTGCCTTCAAGTCTTCTGGCTCCTACACGATTTCTTTAGAGATGTTAAGTGTGCTGATGTCTAAACATCAAGACAAAGGTGTGTATGAATCGCGCATCTGATCCCTTACCGCTTTACAATTTTTTAAAGAATACATTTCTAAGGATGTAATGAATATTGTGGCTGACTGCTTAATGATTTTACACTAAATACTTGCAACATGAGTGATTCGTACGAACCCAAACACACTAGATAAACAAAAGTATGTGGACACCCGGCCATCACACACATACATGGTGTACACAATTGTATAGACTGTTTTGTATCACTGGAACTAAGTGTCCCAGTATGCCAGTGACCACATGCACATAAAGACATGGAGTTGAAGAACTCAACCACAGTGAACATCACTGAGATCAACTGGAACGCCACAAGATCTTCACCCCAGGTCTCTTTACTTAACATCAATACCTGACCTCACTAATGCTCTTGTAACTGAATTGAATGAACAGAAATCCCAAGAATCTAGCGGATAGCCTTCCCAATAGAGTGGAGGGTATTATAACAGCGAAAGATGACTTAATCCGGAACGGGATGTTCAACAAGGTGTGTGCATAAGTGTGATAGTTGGGGGAGCACATACTTTTGGTAATACAGCGTATTTACCATTCAATCAGTAGGTGTGTTTACATAGACCCTAATATTCCACCGTGAGCATTGGTGACTCAGTCGTAGGTTTCTCGCCTGCCACGCTAAAGGCCCGGGTTCGAATCCCAACCCAATGTCCAAACTCCCAGCCACTGGATGCAGTGCCGGTCCCAAGCCTGAATAAAATGGGAGGGTTGCGTCAGCAAAGGCATCTGGCGTGAAACCTGTGCAAAGTTGGTGGGTGGATCAGATGGTCTGCTGTATAACGACCCTTCGATGAGGGAGCAGCCAAAAGACCAACAACGCAGAATTTAAAAAATCATCATGCAAACACCTCAGACGGAACAGTCTGATCCGATCCGGCCCGGTCTGGCTAAAGAAGGACATTGATTGGCTTCACATCTAACACAAAGGGCGGGATTTACCGGAAAAGCTAGGCAGCCTAAACCTGACGTCTAAGTTGATTATAAAAGAAAAATACTTCTTCTTCTATCAGATTAAACACTTCACAGCATCCATAACCACTTTGCACGTCAAAACAAGTTCTATTCTGATGAAATGCTTTGATTACTCTGATTAAATCTTATCCGGTCTGCGTCCATGTAAACGGTTAAGTTGGAATCTCTGATTGGAATGATTTGAATCAAATTAATCAAAGAAAAAAATGTCGCCAAACCTGACACATGAAACATGATCTCTTTCTTAAACAAGCAAAAAACAAATCAAATTGTGCATAATAGTGGGTTGGAATATTTTAACACCCTAATCAACAACAGTTACAAGAATCAGTTTTGACCGTAGCGTCTGGACTCTCAACAATCACCTTATTATATAATTAGAAGACTAATACAAATACAATGGGAGTCTGTCTAACATCGCTCTTAAACATAAGACTGCATTCACCCGAAATTCACTTGCATTTGAACAGATTTGTCAGGCGGATGATGGACCTGATCGATGCCTGAATCGTTTGCCACCGTGCTAATCCTTAGCAAACACTTGCACACAGCACGATGCCGGGAGCAACACAGGAAACATGACTCGACAGCTAGGGAAATAATCCTGACTCTTTATTATCTGCCTGTGATGCTGCAGTCCCTCAATAGAGCGTGAAGCAAATGGCAGACACGGGTTTCTCATACCTCTGGGGAATAAAAAAACAAAACTCGTAAAAGACGACACTGACGCAGCTGATCGCGGAGACCTAACACACTGCGTAGCGAACTCGCCCAGGAGACTGACTGGGCTATTCCACGACATACTGCTTTTATTAGAGCTGTTATGTTCACTCAAGAGCACACTAAAGCTGTGACCTAATAATAGTGCGCACTTACTGGCTGCAGAAACACTAGCACTAGAATGAAATATTTAGAATACAGACTTGATAGTTTGAAATGACACTAAAGAAAAAGATAATATATAGGAATCCAGATGTTTCCCATGAACACGCTATAGTATATAACATATCACAGTATTAGCATGGTACTTCAGACATTACCATAGTAGGCACCATTACTATATGTCTGACCAGGGTCGGACTGTTAGTGGTGTGTACCATAATACTTTTGGTGAATATCCTGGTACTTATTGGGTGACTACCACTTAAGCTCAGCACGTATGTAATAGGGTTCTGCGTACTCTCTAATAGGGTACTGATATGCACTATACCATCCCAGTAGTACTGTACAGTATGTACTAATCTACTGTATCTAATATGGTACAGTATGTAGAAACAAACCATATCAGAGACCTGCTGAGCTTAAGTGGTAGTCACTAGTACACTACATATGTTATCCACACATTGGGTTCCATGGTTCTCAACAAGTATCATGGTATTCACCGATGTCACGCACTCACTCGTCTATACCATTTTATCCTGTATACAGGGTCGCAGGGGCCTGGATCGTATCCCAGGAGACTTCCATCACAGACACACACACCGGGCAATTTGGGAACTGTGGGAGGAAACCGGAGTTAATGGAGGAAACGCACTAAGCACGGGGAGAACATGCAAACTCCATGCACACAGATCCGAGACGGGGATCAAGCCCTGACCCTGGCGGTGCAAGGCGACAGTGCTAACCACTATACACGTAAAATGGCACCGCAGAGATTAACATATGAATATTATCATTCTGGTACATGACAGTATCATGGTATGTGGTCCATAATACCATAGAATACATATACCACGTATACATGCTGTATATATACATATACTGTACATAGATACATATGTACATGGTAAAATATGTTTTGTTTTCCAGTAGATTTATTGTAACACTGTACTGTATTGAGAAATATTAAACATATCTGTCTATATTCAACTGATATTTTCACTTGTTAAAAGATCTTTTTTATTTATTTATTTATTTTTGAAAGCCAGGACTATTTTTAATCCCACTCCCGCCCACTCACGAAGGAACCGTCCGCTTCCACAGACACTCCTGACCAACTCCACTCCCACCCACTTACACTGCAGTATTTTGTACCATCTACAATTTAAACCACAGCGACCCTGACCAACATAAAACCAGTAACCGCAGCATATTAATCCAAAACGAAACCTCTCCTTGTTGGAAAGATGCCTTCGGCAAGGATCATCAGTTCTGCAAAGCCTTATCATGCTCCATATTGTGCTTACACACAATTTTGCTTTGGCTCTCGCGCACAGACAGATCGGTGTGTACGAGGCCCTACAGTAAATGAGCATGTTAATACAGACATGAATCACCCTCCACCAGTGTGTGACCTATGACTCAAGCCAGCTTTGCACTCGTCACCACCAATGAAATTCCCTTCACCAGAAAAAGGCATCCTTTTAACAGTATCCTAGCAACCATGGTCTGTGCAAATCCATGACCCTCATACACTACGTCTGTAGCGCCAGAAATACGTCCACACACACACATACATGAATCCACATATATAGACACACAAAAAAAATGATGAGGATTTCATTTTTTCTTATCTCCTTCTTTAGTACTCTCTGTTACTCTTCCACGTCTTTCCTGTCTTCTTTACCTTCCCTAGCTCGTTATCGCTATCCTTCTCACGTTAGTCGAAACACCATTTTTCATCCCAAAAGGTGCTGGCTTTTGACTGAAACATTACCGAACCCTGTATAGAACTCGGTCTATGTGACAGGACTGCAAAAATGTAAAGAGCGGTCTAAGCGCGTTTTTTATCTTGGGATGATCACCTCCTCTCCCTGGATATATTTTCCTCTTATATTTTATCGTTTTTCTCTGGCCAAGCCTTAGGCTCAGCTATAGAATGATACGAGAAGGCATCATGAGATCATGAGCTTCTAGGTGCATAGTAATAACTAAAAAAAAATATAGAGAGAGTTTTTTTCAGATCTGGTTTATGAAAAAAATATCTTATAAAATATGATAAATGAAACTCTACATAGTGAAGAAGATGTGGGGATTTAAACACGTAAGGGCGATGAGAAAGGACGATCCCAGATTGTGGAAAGATGATGCAATGACATATATCTGTCAATCTTGATTAAACCAGCATCGAGAAATGCAGAGCATGTGCGTGTTCCGTTCGAGCCACAACTTACGAAGGAAAGGACAGATGGTGAGAAAGGACAACCTTTTAAAAAAAAAATATATATATATATATAATAAATGACAGGTTAGTAAATGAGGTACATCTGCCTGAAACTTCATTATGTTTCTAATCTAGGAAGTTGTCCTCCACTTGTCCTTCGTTCCTGGTCACAAACCTTGTGTAAACGCTTATCAAAATCAAATAACTTCCCTTATTTCTCCCCAAATGTACTGAACAAATGCTACATGAATTACCCATCCAACCTGCCTTTGGGCATTTCATTTTTAAGCATGACTGACCTTGCTAATATTGAGCAATACACACCAGTGATCATATGCTGCTACATAATTAAGCGCGAAAAAAAAAACCTTCATGAAGGTAACTGTACTGATAGTCAAAGTCACCAAAATCATTCTTTCTTTATATGTAATTATTCTGTCTTTGTCTTAAGTTATGTCTTAACCTTCCTATATATCTATATCCTTGTAAAGTACATTTACCATTCTACAAGCAGAAACCCAAAGCATATTACGAGTTATTCACTTATTTAGATTGTGTTCTATAGGAATCGTTTAGTCAAGTCAACGAGAGGTGTTCCAGTCAAACCAGGACTTTTGATTGTCCAGAATAAGAGAACACAGTTACGAGAGTAAAAACTACCTTTATTTCTCTATATAATCCCCTGCTACACGAATGCACTTATCCCGGCGCATTTTTCTTAGTACGCTATGGCCTTGGTCAGACTGCCTGCTTCACTTCTAAAACTCTGGCCTCCCAGGAACCCCTAAACTTGTGGGAATGACTTGGAGCGACTGTATGGGGGATGTGGCAATAACTCTCAGCCGAGTTCCTATAACGTGCAAGTGGTGCTTGTGAATGGTTGAGTGTAGACAGACAGATGCGTCTTTGATTTTCAAGGATCAGATGTTCCACTCGCTGAATGTTAACGGAAACGACTGCAGTGTACTAAAAAAAGCCACTCCATGCCAGGATCGTCATTCGCGGATGTACGTTTGCACCATTCATCACCGTACTGTGCTTTAAGTCTTCTGTAAATGTTGATTGTATTTACAATATATTAGAAGCAAAGTCACATTGAGTACAAAAACATTAATAGTTATTAATCTTAAAAAACGATTGATCTATTGTTACAAGGAAAGGCTAAAGAATTGAGGAAGTGAGTTGATGCAATAATGAATAAGATTTTTTAATTCTTCTTAAAAAACAAACCTTTTAAATTTCGACTAAACAATAATGTAGACTAAATATGTACATGTCTGAGAGGATGTCCATTATAAACCTCCTGATCTATTGTAAATGCAAAGCATGCACATGAACTGGGTAGTATTTTATGCTCTGCAAATAGACAAACACAAGTTGGTACATAAAAGCACGGGTCCGGCAAAGAGCTCTCTCTTTATACAGCCTGAACCAACCCTGAGCGTCCATATCCCATGACCGGGATAAACTGGGGTTATTTTCAAACACACGCTCTTTAAAAAGTGACACACATTTCCATGCAGGCATGTTAGCGGCTGCCATCTTCCATGACCTGCAAGTGTATCAAAGCACTCATTAGCCCTCGCCTACTGGGAGCAAAAAAGCATGTCAGGCTAACCGTGCTGTAGGGTGCTGTTTAGTTCTTTAATAATACGGGTTTAAATACGATGTCTGAACCCATAATCCAGACAGACGTCCATTTTATCACGGTGGGAGCAGTTTAACGTTGAAGAAGATCAAATGTACGGGTCGATAAACAGGCACTGCTAAGAGTGATTCTACAGGTCTACCTGGGCATTTTGTCTGTAATTAGCCCTCCTTGTAATTTTAAGCCACATTGTGCCTGCAATAATAATAATAAATAAATAAAAACACCTTCCTTACGGGACTTACGGCATGATACAGTAGTACTACAGTATGATATGCTATGGTGAGATACACAGCATATGTGGAAACAGATCCACCCATGCAGCTGTTTCAATCCATACATGCACACACACACATGCACACACACACACACACACACCCAAGGTCTGCCTAACTTGAGCAGATGTTAGCCACCCTCACTGACGTGAACGCAGTGCAGTGTATAAGGCTTCCTACAGTATACTGTATAATGCATCTTATCGATAGCAGGGAAATTGTAACCTAAGGCCAAAGGGTACTTTGTACTATATATATATATATATATAAGGGGATTGAAGAGGGAAGAAAAAAATATAACAGCTCTCATATTAAATGCTATGCAACAATGAGCAGTTTGAAACAGAGATATCATTATAAGACGATATGACTGACTGCATGATTTATACTGTATGTGATGTCGTGCTTGCAGGTTGTCTCCATGTCCACTGATCCTGCCCTGAGCATGTCTCTCTCTCTCTCTCTCTCTCTCTCTCCTGTTCTCCCCCTGTGTCGGGATCGAGCGCGCGCGCGCGCGCACGCGCCCTAGGAGATGTTCAAATGCTCAAATCATGATTATCCAATGAACAATGAAGCTCATGTCAGGATATCCTTGAGATGTGGCTATGGGTGTGGAGGATGCACAGAGAGACAGAGAGAGAGAGAGAGAGATGATCATGATGGTTGTAACGCATGGATGCGGGATGTGATGTGCGGTGCGATAGTCTGATCCCCACCCACCGCGTTAACTTAATTACTGCCCTCAGATCTGATAAGGATGAGGATATGAGGATAAGGGTGAGGGTGAGGGTGAAATGCTGCGGTGGTGGTGGAGTCGCGTCTCACCCAGGGTGGATGCATGGAGATGCGTGCGTGCGTGCATGCATGGATGGATGGATGAATGCATGGATGTATATATAGATATACATATATAGAGATAAATAGATCGATGGATAGATATGTCACTGCTAGACATCGACATCACACTCATCCCCAACCTCCTCAATCCGATCTAGCGCGTGCAAAATGCGGCATTGGTGTGTTAGTTCACCCACCTCTCCGCCATGGTCTCCGGTCCCTTTTTCTCCCCCCTTTCGCCTGTTATTATAATAGTAATAATAATAATAAGAATAATCCAGAGGAGGTAATAATCCGCGGCGCGTCTGTCATGGTGCTGAACCGCGCTCCGTCACCGCAGTGTACAGCTATCCGGAGCACGCGCTGTATCTCTGCCCGCGCGTCTCCGTCACCACCGACAACCTGACGTCATCTTGCGCTCCTGTGGATGGATGGATGGATGGATAGAGCTGGCCGGCGGGTTGCCATGGCACCGGTTCCAACGCCGACGTTTGAAGCGCAAATGTTTATAATAATAATAATAATAATAATAATAGAGTAATACTAGAAATTGTTTAAAAAAAATTTAATGCTTTAATGTAATCAGTGATATTATTATTATTATTATTTTTTTTATTATAATTATTATTTCAGGTTGAAGCCCACGTACCATGTCTGCCTGCAACAAATCTCTTTTTAAACTTTTGCACAAAAATTGTTTTTGGTTTGACAACATTATCTTATTGTATTGGTTTTGCACTGGATTGGTAGCAAAATATTGGGAAATGTAAAAAAAAAATATTTTTTTTAAATTACAAGATTTTGAATCCACTGTCATTTCATCTTATTACTATATCAATAGGAAATGTTTTTACACCTTGTTTACATCTTTTGTCATCAGTCAGATACACTCCCTGTTCTGTAATCGGACAGTTGAATGGCAGATGAGAAATCAGAAAGGTAGATCGGATAAAGATTTTTACGTTTTGTCTTACATTTACTCCAGTGTGTTAAAATTCACTTCAGCGCAAAGTTATTTCAGTGGTGAAAATATAAACTAATCCCTGAAAAAAAATATTCATTATTATTGGTGCAGGTGTTTGTTTACAATTGAACAAGTAGCTAATTAGTAGCTTATTTTGAAGCAGATTATTAAATCCGGCACATAACTGTTCCTAACATCGTTTCTACTCAACATTTTGATTTCATTTATGGCGCAGGTTAAACTTCAGGCAGATATCTAAGTATTACAAAAGTTTCATTAAATTCTGTCCAGCCAGTTTTGCATGATGCTGTGACAAATTCTGTCTGGACAGACATACAGACATACAGATGGACAGACATACAGAGAAATTTTTCTGAGACTGGTTTTGACTCCTCCAATGTATGAAATATAAAGATATCATTGAAAGAGCGATTCTGACCAATGTACAAACAAAACCTTTCTTTTATTTATATATATTTTAAAGGCACCACCATGGATGCCACATTATTTCATCCCAGTCTATTAACAAGCAAAAACATCATTTCAACAGCAACAAGAACAACAGCAAACCAACAAGAAATGTGTGTTTATCTAGCAGGGTTGGACTTTTTTTATTGCCAAAGTTGGATTTTCATTTAAATATTTTTTTTAAATTATTTTTTTCATTTAAATTATTTTGTATAACATTATAGTGACCTTATTATTCATTAATTCATCTTCTATACCGCTTTTCCTGTATAGGGTTACAGGGGCCTGGAGCGTATCCCAGGAGACTTAAGGCACGAGCACAGGGTGCCAATCACACACATTTCCTCTCTGTACTCCGGTTTCCTCCCACAGTCCAAAGACATGCAAATTATGCTAATTGGCGTTCCCAAATAGCTTGTAGTGTGTGTGAATGTATGAGTGTGTGTGTGTGTGTGTGTGTGTGTGTGTGTGTGTGTGTGTGTGTGTGT
>JAQMYL010000012.1:31708351-31732676 GCA_030014365.1 Clarias pachynema
ATTTTATTTATTTATTTATTTTTTATTAATTTGCCTATTATTATTTTGATGATAGTGGTGGTGCAAAATGCTGTGTAATATATCACTCCAAAATCTACCACATGATTTCAAATCAACACACACACACACACGTTAAAAATCATCAAAGGAAACCTTCTGTGGAGAATTTTCATTTTTTTTCACCAGACAAACTACAGCGTTCGAGTCCAAAAGAGTCGACACAGTTGTACCGACTCATAACTAAAACCCAACTAAAAACCTTATTATCGACATATAAATTAACCGCAGACACGAGGACCATTTTGTCTACCAAATGTATCCAAAACTTACACTTACTGCTAATATGTAATATCTTTAAACTGGCAGTTAAACTCAAAATTCCGTAGTGAATCAAAAGGAGCCGACTCATTCCTGAGGGGTCATTTAACTAATAATAACTATAACAATACGTAATTTTTATCATTTTATCAGAATAACGTGCAGTAGCAAACGGTTACTGTGGCTGTGGTTTACGTACAAAACGCAAACAAAAAAAACAAAATGAGTCGAAAATGAGTCGACTCACTCGTCGGCATAATGGCGGGTTTTTTTTTTTTTTTTTTTTGAAGCGCCTGTCATTAACGACACGTAATAATCGTTCCAGGCGACTGTTATGAAATAACGAAACGCTGACGTCACACTATCTGTGAGAGATGAACACGGAGGATCACAGTTTATATTCACAAAGAAGATTTTTTTAAAGTTTAAAGTTAGCGATGTCAAAACTTTTCGCAGTTTTTCGAAGGAAACAGGTAACGTATTTTAGAGTTTAGCGCCCCTAGCGGTAGTCGTGCTGAGCTACACGCGACATGGCCACCAGTGATGTCTTGGGTTCAAGAGTCTTAAGAGTTAAGTGGAGAGGAGATTTGTACAATTTGTTGTTGTGTATATCAGCAATTTAAACACCTTATTTATTTGTAGAGAATAACTGGACTTCACTGCTACAGATGTGTCGTAATTAATTTATATGCATTTGTTGTAACCAGGTCTGTGTGCATAAAGTTTGCATGTTCTAACCATGCTTGGTGGGTTTCCTCCGGGTCCTCGGGTTTCCTCCCACAGTCCCATGACATGCAGATTAGGATAATTGGCACTTCCAAATTGCTTGTAGTTTGTTAACGTGTGTGTGAATGTTGACCGGAGATCCTACCACAGTTATAAAATGGGATTAAATACAATGGTAATTACCATTGGCCTCCATGGTAATCCCTAGTTGGACTACAGAGGTTCCTAGACGGATGGATGGATGAATGGATGGATGGAACTACAGTATAGCTGAACCTGTATTTGAGAGACGTCCTTTATTTGGTCAAATGTGTGTTAACTGTTAATTGACTGATGGTAATTTCTCTTAATCTGTCTTTTGACTCACTGATTTAGTTCATCAGTGGCACTGTGGCAATTCTAAAGTCTACTAACTATGCTAATATATGTATGTATACATAGGGCCAGGTAGGTTTGGGCAGCTTCTTGAAAGATTAAATCATCTTTTAAAAACGGCATTTGATATTTACTCGGGTTATATGTGTGTTATATTAAAATTTGTTTGATGATCCAAATCATTTAAGCGTGACAAATGTGCAAATAACAAATTTCAGAAAAGGGCAAATGCTTTTTCACGGGACACGGGTTTGGATGTTCTTCCAAACATGAGTGGGTTTCTTCTGGGTTTTCTGGTGTACTTCAAACAATATATTGGCCTTAAATGAGAGCAGTTGCTATGGAAACCAGGCCATATTTGATGGAGCACATGAGCCTACAGCTGCAGTACCGTACCACACGGATATCGCTTATATAGTGCTGATCATGCAATCTTTGGTGATACATTTTGTAAGATAAAATGCCTAAAAGTGTCATCTTTTGCACTGATGTCCAAGTTCTTCACAACCCCTTTCTGTTAAAAATAATCCAGGACCAGATTTTACAAGAGCCTAAGGTTCCTATAGATACATCACCTAAGGACGAGCTGGTGTGTCTGAAGGTAAATCAGGAGAGCGAGCTGAATCAGATGGACTACAAGAAGAAGATTGATGACATGTTGCAGGAATACATGGAGCAGATTGAGGCCCTAAAAGGACAAGACCAGGTCAGGATTCGATGCATTTTAGGATTTCCATTAGATAGGGTGCGTAAACTAAGAAAACAGAGGCACAATATCTGTTTATATTTAAGGTTTCGACTTTCCCTTGGGATCAGTACATTTACAGTGTGCACCTTCTCCTCCTTCATTTCCTCCATCTTCACTATTCAGCAGCAGACCACTTTCCAGCAAGAGATGAAGGGTTGTGAGGAGAACTATTTCGAACAATTCATCTCCTTTCTGCACACAGTTTCAGGGCAGGAGTGTAGTATTGTCAACACCTAGGCCTTAGCTTGAACAAACAGCGAACAATTGTCCACAAAGTGTCGTTATCAATCATGGTGTATTTGGATTTACACGCTCACAATGTAAATAACACATGTATGTATTTGTTGGAAGCTGGTGCAGGTGGATAAAGTCGGAAAAGAGGTAAAGAATACGGACATGACCGTCCACAGGCTAAAGGACGACCTTAAGAGCATCCGGGACAAACATAAGGATGCAGTCTATAAAATTGCAGAGCTGACGAAGGAAAGAGAGGAACAAAATAAGACCATTGTTACACAGGTGAGACTCGTGCTATCTCTACAAATGTTTTATTTATACCCTGAGCATCTTTGATCTCCGTTGAGTAGATAAGAAGTAGACTTGTTTTGTCTCTGCAGAAAAATCAGATCTCGTCACTGCTTACACAGCTTGAGGTGTGCAGAAAGGAATATGAGGAGAAAACTTTCAAGCTGGAAGAGCAGTTGAAACAGTCAAGGCAAGAACGAGATCAAATGAAAAATTTGGTGAAGGAACATGAGCTACTGCAGAAAAAGGCTGAAGAGAGCAAAACGCTCATCAAAAAGGTGAGGAGTTTAACAAGTGCAGTGGCATGAAAAAAAAGGTTTTAGTGTGGTTTGGACTTAAATCCAAATAAGATGCTGTGGCATGACCTAAACAGGTCGTTCATGAGGCTTGAAAACCCTCCATTGTGGCTGAGTTAAAGCAATTCTGCAAAGAAGAGCGGGCCAAAATTCCTCCACAGCGATGCTTTACTGCAGTTGTTTCCGTGGCAGAAACAGTTATTTTATTAAGTTGAGGGGGCAATTACTTTTTCACACATGTTCCAGGCAGGTATGGATAGCTATTTTCCCTTAATAAATGAAATCATCATTTAAAAACTGCATTTTGTATTTACTCGGGTTATCTTTGTGTAATATTAAAATTAGTTTGATGGTCTCAATCATTTAAATGTGACAAACATGCAGAAACAAACAAAAAAATCAGTAAGGGGCAAATACTTTTTTTTACAGCACTACATATTGTTGATGATGATGAGTAGAGATTAGAGAGATTAGAGAGAGCTGATTAGAGAAGGATTTTTTTCCTTTTAGCTTGAGACCGAGCTGATGAGGAACATCATCAAAAACAAGCAAATCACTGAAGGCCTGAAGAAGAATCTGATTGCAAAGGATCAGGAGTTGTGCCAGGAGAGAGATAAGGTTTGTTTCACCACAATGTCTGTAATAATAATTTATAATGTAATAATATATTCTTAAAATTCTTCAGGGATGTTTGTAACATGCGGTCCATGTTGCATGTTGTTCATTACATGTTGCATGATGATGCTTTGAGAAGTAACACATGCATTCAAAGTCAGATATGCAGAACATGAGACCTGAAGGAGGAACAAATATGTTTTTTATTCCAGTACCAGGATTCAGCATCCATTTTGCAATATGGTTATAATAATATTTATATATATATATAATATTAGAAATATTAATATATAATAATATATAATATTTTGCAATTTAACTACAAGTGCCAGTGTGTGTACTGTCTTCATATCTTCAGGTTAGAAACATACAGACTTTGGTGGAAAGAATGAAGGATGACATCCAGCAGGGCTTCAGCTTCCTCCAGCACCCGAAGATGCTGAAAGATTACTTCATCAAACTCAACAGATGCTACATCCATAATGCAGATGTGAGTGTAATACACATATATACATGCACATTGATACAAATAAACACACACACTCAATGTACACAGCCCAGGTTACTTAGACCTGACTGAGCGTGATGCCTCCTCTAGGTGACAGATGAAATAGATGCCGAGGTCACGACGGAGCACTCCAGGCAGCAGAAGTTCCTGGAGAGGCGGCTGAGGAAACAGGATGCCATGGAGGTCAAGAATCAGGAAGCATATCCTGCCAAGATCATGAAGGTACAGAGGATTTATCATCAGTGTTATATTTTCCCTGATTCAATGACTTTTCTTTAAACAAACATTTACACGTTAATTATGGAAAATATATACATTGGTTTAAACACTGATCTGAATTTAAAAACATGTACAGAATCTCCATATAGAGTTGCTTATACAGTATATACAGTACACCGGAGTAAAAACAAAAACATCTAGTGCTTTATGAGGTGCGATTAATCCTAGGTGTTCATAGCTAACATGCTTAGTAAGATTCGTTAGTAAAGAGAACTTTAATCTTTTACTGTATATTATCAACAAAACTTTTCAGTCGAGTTTTGATTGAATTAAATTGCACTTATGTGATCAGACCTCACAAGTTGTTTTTATTTTTTTAATCTGCCAATGAAACTTCAAACTCTTCAAACTATTAAGCTTTAAAATATGACGGTGAGTTAAGTTAAAACTTTTGTTGGTCTCTTATCAGCGCTTTCCGTTCAAAGCTACTGTCTCCCTAGTCACTGCTGTGCAAGTGTGAAAAAAATGGATGCCTCACTTGGAAAATGTATGAAAGAAGAGCAGCGTGCAGTGATTTGTTTTTTTTGTGCTCTGAGGGTGTACCTGGTGATGAAACAACTCACCATAGAGCATAAACAGAAGCATTTGGATATCTGCAAACAAAATTTGGACCGTTACTGTAAGGAAGGTGAAGGTTTCTTAAAGAGAATCATTACTGGAGATGTGGATTCATCACTACGAGTCTGAGCGTAAACAGCAGAGTATGGAACAGAAACATCCTCAATCACCGACTGAGAAAAAGTTTAAAAGTCAAGCATCAGCTGGAAAATTGATGCTTACGGTTTTCTGGGATTCTCAAGATCCAGTATTGGAACACTATCAGAGAAAAAGTTTCAACAATCAGCAGTGTTCGTTACAGTGGGACGCTTATTGAAGAGCTGAAGACTAAACTTTGGATTAAACACAGAGGACTGATATCCAAGGGTGTTGTGATCTTGCGTGACGATGCACGTCCGCACATTTTTGCCCACACTGTCGACACTCTTTTGTTTTGAGGTGTTAAAGCATCCTCCCTATAGTCCTGATCTCACTCTATTAGACGTTGGTCCCCTGAAAGCAACCCTACAAGGACGAGGAGTCACTTCTGATGAAGAAGAGAAGAGTTCAGCCTAAAGCATTTTTAAATGAGGGAACACGAAAGGTTGTTGACAGGTGGACAAAGTGTACTGAAAACAAGGAGATTATGTCAAAAAAATTATGTATGAGTACGGATACACACTTATAGATTAAGATGCCCTAGGAAAGTTAAGGTGAGATAATTCAGTCATGTTCCGCAGTCATTCTTTTTTAGCTGAAGCTGACTTAAACAGTTAAGAAGTTAAAGGGATTGACCTGCAACCAAGTGTAGCTTTTGGATTCAAAAGATCAGGTATCAGGCTTTAAGGTCAACTTATCTTTCCAAAATCAGTACATCAGTTTTATCAGGAATTAGGAGAAGAAAGTAATCTACAATGTAACGTCTCAAACACTTTAACGTCTTGTTTTTTTGTGTGATTGTGTTAAATCTAGCTGCACAGATAAAGATATCTGTGTATTGTAAAAAAAAAAAAAAAAAAAAGTAGAAAAGGTACAAACCAGGGTAACATCTCTAAACTATAAAGAGCTTAGCACAGGACCTTGTGGGACACCACCAACCTGTAACAAGAAGGTTATGAGGATGGGTTCCAAATGAGGATGGGTTCCCTGTTAAATCTGGTTCCTCTCAAAGTTTCTTCCTATTGCCAGCTAAGAGATATTTTTTCCTTGCCGATCTGATCATTTTAATTCATAAAGAGAATTTAATTGAATATTAGTAACACTTCCTTTCCCGAGATCCACTCTTACATTTAGCTTGAGCCATCTCTAGTCAGGGAAAAAGTATTTGGTATCCACAGAAGTGCATACCAAATAGCTTGATGTATTTTGCTTACTGTATGTGTGTAGATGGCTTCCTTGTTGTCTCAAGACCTTAGTCAGGAGAGGAAAAAGTCCCACGAGACGCAGATGGGGCTTAAAAAGCAGAGGATCCCGAGTGTTGAATGTAAGTTTAAAAAAAAAAAGAGAGAGAGAGAAAGATATATATTATTATACACTGTGCCTTTAGTCATTTAACACAACCAGTTCAAACACCTCACATAGTGTTATTGGATGCTATTATTTATGAAATAATACACACACACTACACACAATGCACTATACTCATGTTTGAAATCATGTACACGGAGGCAAAGCATTATAGACATGGCTCAAATTTGTTCACCTGGTTTAAGAACATGAAAAAAAGAGCATACTTTCTTTTTATTTCAGCTGCGGTATCCTCTGAGCAGGCACTCAAGGAATCTCTGCAGGAGTCCAAGGACATGATCAAGCCACAACGCACAGAAATCCAGAAGCTAAGGACAGGAATCCTGGGCAAAAGTCAAAGCCATCCTACTTTTTGGCGTTCATCGGGTGCCTTAAAACTGCCACCCATTAACAACTAAAAACCATAGACAATGCGTAATGTGATGCAACATGCAAAGAGTGTGAAGGAAGATGAGTTTCTTAAGGGCAATGAAACGAGGAACGAGATTTTCAACTGAAAGTAGGATGAGGGAGATCAAGACCAGAAGGTGGCGGTAATGCAACGTAGTGGATGCAAGAACTATACACCAGATGACTTTCCAGGGAAATGTATCCAATACTCCAGCGTGCAGATGTGGGTATGGCTAAGACCTGAAAGCTACATCTTTTCAGGAATCTAATCATCAAGTGCCCTTTAGCATATAGAGCTTCTTGTGCACCCTGGTTAGGTTACCGTGGGAACGGGGCTAATTCTGGGACAGGTTTGTCGGCTAGGTGGTTGAAGGGTTTGCACCTTGAGCAATCTGGCATTTTAATGGGCTGAGCCGTATAACCCTCCAGCCACATGCGCATGGAGTATGTAGGTTAAAGTATACAGTGTAGGTTTATAGTTTAAAAAAGTCAAGAGTTTGAAAAATAGCTGGTGTTAAGTGACTCTTGAGTGACTCAGTTGATGACACACAGGTGCACATGGATATCCTCTGTGCATTAGAGGATATCTAGGTGTTGTCAGTTGTCAGTGATGTTATATATGAAAACTGACAGTAATAAATAAAAACAATAAAAAATAAAGTGAGTTTTTATCATTTAATTGTTAGATTTTTTTCATTCATAATTCAGAGATGTCTATCATTTTAAGCATAATTTGTGATAAATGTTTTGTAATGCGTTATACACAAAAATGACTTCTGGACAGCTGCTGATCGCTACAGGTCACCACCTTGACAGACCCTGGTAAGTCATGGTGTTATGGGAACTGGGTTTTAGGAATCAGTATTACCATATTAATAGATTAAGATTCAATTATTTGTCACAAGATTTCTTTTTGCATAACCCATTTAAGAATGGGATGGGTTGCGTCAGGAAGGGCTTCCGGCATAAAACTTATACCAAGCTAGTATGTGTGGACTGGATGGTCCACTGTGGCGAGCAGTTGAAAGACCACCAACAACAGTGGTCTTACACAAGGAAGCCGTTTAGAAAATAGTTACAATTTTTCTCTAAATTGTGATTGTGTTACCGTGATAGGTGTTACCAGGAACAGAAGTAACACCAGTTATTACCTACTCACTCACTCATCATCATCTGTACCGCTTTATACTGTATCTCCTAGACTAATCTGCATGTCTTTGGATTGTGGGAGGAAACCGCAGCACCCGGAGGAAACCCACCAAGCATGGGGAGAACATTCAAACTCCACGCACACAGACCTGAGGCCAGGACATGGAGGAGACTCAACAGATAACTATAACCACTACGCTACCATGCTGTACTAACAGTTATTAAGAGTATATTTTAAAAAATGCATTAAGCTTTACTTTTTGTGGATTCCTAAAGTTTAAAGGAAGTTGTTGTAGGTATGAATAAAGAACAAATGCTTTTCAGGAGATTTACTGTAGAATGAGCCACTGTTACCGTAACCCCTGAAAAATGGGGAATAAAATATGTGATGCAGAATAATGTCCAGGATGTTTGTAAAAGCTATAGGTTTTAGACATTTAATCAGTGGGCTGTTTAATTGTTTTTGTTTGTTTGTACGCTACAACGCGTGTGGAACTATTGTGTAGCGTCCTCAGAATCCTCCGGACTTTTATAAGAGTCGGACCGCGCTGTTTATAACAGTCATCTAGTCAACGACGTTCTGATATTAAACCCCACTGTGTGTGTGTACGCGCGTGCCGGTATGAGAGTACTCGCGGTGTGTTTGTGGAGAGGCCGGATGCGGGTCAGGGTCCCGGCCGTGTTTAGGAGAGCGCAGTGCGGGTACACACAGGGTCAGAGTCCTGAGCCGCGGATCCGCGAGTACTTCTACTACCTGGATCATCAGGGACAGGTGGAGTACAGGGAGTGTGGACTTAGACAGACTTTAGTTTAGTCATGGCGCTAATGCATAATCACACCTTTTAACTCTGTGTGTGTGTGTGTCCTGTCACCAGCTTTTCCTGGATGATACGAAAGTGAAGAACTTTGTCACTTGTTTTAAAGGTATGAGAGATTCTTCATCTGTTGGTGTTTTATGGCGGTTGGCAAACAACGTAAAGGTGCATTACCGCCACCTACTGGGCTGGAGGGTGGGTCAGGATCCAGTCTGTTCTAGTCTACTGTAGTAGTATGTTTTTTTTTTGTTTTGTTTTTTTAATGGGAAAGAATAATTATAATATAATTAAAAAAAATATATATAAAAAATTATATATATCTGAGAGAGGTTTTTACATCTCTCAGATCTCGTATCAGGCCTAGTCTCTACTGTTTCATGAGAGCCTCTTCTCTAACGGGCTTCACTCTATAGCAACACATACTGATTTTACACGACAAATATTCATATACAAGCATGGTGATGTGTATTATAACATGGCATAAAGAAAAAATCAAGTCTGGTAAAATCAACTTTTATGTCATACTGTGAGCGTGTCACAGGCGTTCCTCGCCGAGGGTGACAGTAGACAGCAACATACATTTTTTTTTTACAGAGAAAAATGCATACACGCACACGTAGCTTAGGTTTTGATTCTTCTTCATCACCACCTGTTTAACTGTTTATACAGTTTAGTTTCTGTATGATATACATGCCGTCTATTAATTACATTACCCAGGCTTTTGTTAATCTTTACAATTCCTTATTATTACATTGTCTGCTACGTTTTATAATAAACCAACTATGTATCATTTTTGTATGTAAAATATGTATAGAGTCTATAAATTTTAAATTATATTATCGAAATCTCCCTTTCTCCTGTTACTCCCTCCAGATCAGCAGTTTCTGGTTTTCTTTTTCAAGCATTTAAAAGTCAACCGGAGTGGCCGCTACCTGCAACGTTTCCCCTTCCTGTCATTGTGTGGACGCGAGAGGAACTTCCTACGTTGTGACGATCAGCCAACCGTATTTACGCATCTGTTAGCCGAGACCGAGCACGGGACACTGCTGTCCTACTGTGGAGGTGGAACCAAACTGACCTTTCCTTTCCAACCTCATTCCCTGTTCATGCATCCAGACAGTGGCAGAGTGTACCATCCTGCTCCTGAGCAGGTAGGGGGCGTGGGATTGGTACGCTCTGCGCTGGCCATCGAGTTCAGTCCTCACTTTCACTACTCTTCAGGTCAAGACAGTTCTGCCCAGCCCTCTCATTTCCACTGGGCTGGACAGAATTATACACTGACTAATGAGCTGTTAAGGCATTTCACGGTGAAATAAAAAGCATTATTTAGACAGTTTGTGATGAATCCCAATACTTATTAGGAAAGAAACTTAAGGAATCAGAAATGGTTCCTGTGAATGAAGCACTTTTGACGTGTGTGCCAGGTCTGTGTATATATCTATGAGTCCATTTGCACATTAAGAGGTTTTGATCATAGCTTTTTCTACATGATTGGATTTCTCTAAGCGTCAATGTTTTTCTGACCACGTTTCTTCCTCGAAGATAACAGTTCATCACTAACCTTCTAGGTTTTAATAATGTCTTTTACAGTTCTTAACCCAATATTAGTAGTTTCAGCAATCTCCTTAGTTGTTCTCTTTGCTTGATGCAGGAGGATAATTTGACTCATCTGAAACAGAGTAACACCATTGCCTCGACCACAGGACGTGGTTGTTTAAGAATTGAGAAACTTAAATAACTTGTTGCAGCTGATCCATATTAATCACTGCAGTAATTATCCAAATGGAAATAATCTTAACTCTTTGATTAATTTGCTTGACTTTTTAGGCTGGGCAATGTGGATCTATACAATACTCAACCTTTAAATACACACTAATCCAGAGCTTTCTGTTTAGACAATGACCGTCAAATTATGACAATATAATTATATATATATATATAATTATGATGATTATAAAAAATACAGATAATTATAAATGATCGACTTAAAAACAGTCTATACGGCAAGTGGTTAGCACTGCGGTCTCCCACCTCTAGTGTTGAGGGTTCGATTCCCGCCTCAGGTCTGTGTGCATGCTTGCATGCTCTCCCCGTGGTTGGTGAGTTTCCTCTCACAGTCCAAAGTCATGCAGATGAAACTAATTGGTGAGATCGCGAGTTCCCGGGTGATGGTGATGCTGTAACCTCTCGCAGCCGGAGGTCTAGTGAGAGCTGATTGGCCGAGCTCTGTCAGAGGGGAGGGATGAGAGGTACTTCGTGCTCCCACATTAATCACGGCTCTACAGCTAATCAGGGGCGTCTGTGAGCTCACGCAAGCGGAAGGAGCGGATAGCGCTGTCCTCCGATGTTACATTCGATAGTCCCCTAGTGGCAGTGAGGAATTGGATACAACTAAATTAGGGAAAACATCAGGGAAATACCCAAAAATGTAATAGTAATGTCTCTCATCCATATCATCTTCCATCTTTGTATCAATAGCTCACATATTACTCTTTGGATAATATGATAAATAAATGGGCATACTGTAAGTCTAAAAATTGCTTTTATTTATTGAATTTCAGTTAATGAATCTAAAAAATGTGTTCAAATAATTAAAGCATAAATGTGTGTAAATTTATTGTGATGTCTGATTTAAAGATTTTGATAATAATAAACCAGACTGAGTGTGATATTGTGTAGTGATTCGTTTACTTTCTGTCACTTTAAAGATTGTATCATGACATTGGGATTTTGCGAACGTTCCGTTGAAAAATGTCAATCACGCTCCAGTGTTTGGAGAAAAAAACAACAACACACAGTTCAGGGTTTTAAAGTTATATCTATAATCCAGTGACGGATGTTCACCTCATTTCCTGCAAGTTACAGGACAAAGACCAAAGAGCCTGAGGCTTGAAATGGCAGAGTGCTAGTCTTTGTAAAAGCTAAGTATTAGGCCTTTAAACTAGCTTAATGTCTAGACTGTGGCTGTTTCCTATTTGGTTTTAGTCTCTATGTTTGCAGTCTCTGTCCTCTCTCCTCTCTCAGCTTGGCTTCTTTAAACTCTTGTTTGACTTTGTCCAGCACACCCGGGCTGAAGATCACATCCAGCGCAGTCATGGCCAAAGCTTTGCCAGTACGGAGTGTGTAAAACTGAGCCTCATCTGCACCTGCAAAAACAAGTCAAAGTGTAAAAGAGGGCTTTTGTATTAGGAAAATGACAACGTCTCACTTCCTAACTTAACCAGACGTGTGTATTGTATTGTGTATAGAAGCTGTGAGGCTAATATCGCTAACTGGTAATGCAGTGTATGCATGCTTCTTATTGAAGCAGTTGGATGAGTGATACCTTGTTAAACATATTTTATAAGCAAACTTTTGGTCATACAGCCACGAAAGCGTCAAATCAATTCAAATTCAAAATCTTGATGCTTGGTTTGATGCTTGATATATTTTTTTAAGTAACAGTGTACATGGACAGGGTGAGCACAAAGTTTTCCCCTGATTATCTACAGTTATATCTTATCAACTATCCTAGATAAAAACATGATTTTCGTAGTATTACAGTTACCAATTAACATATGATTTATTGCAATTTATATTTAAAAAAATCTGTTGTAGCTGGCACAGGTTATGTGTTTTAACCGCTGTTGGTGGGTCGCCACACCCTATACTACCCTAACCACTGCATGCAGTGCCAGTCCCAAGCCCGGATAAAAATAGGAGGGTTATGTCAGGAAGGGTATCCATCGTAAAACCTGTGCCAAAGTTGTGTGCGGATCGGATGGCCTGCTGTGGCGACCCCTTGACAGGAGCAGCCGAAATCATATTTCCAATCGTGGAAAGACCTTATTTTATCTTTCAGTGTTCAATATTGCAAAGTTAGAAAAGTTAAATCACATCACAGTCGTGGAATCACCCGAAAATGCCCTTAATGTATCGTAAACATGGTACTAAACAGCAGGGCTGATAAATAGACAGAGTATTAAAGAATACAAGGTGTTGAGTGTGGAACATCAGATATACAGTACAGTAGTACACTGACAGACGCTGCTGTTCCTCAGACTCACCCGAGGCAGTGGTGTATTCTGCAGTGTGATTGAGCGCCTCAGTACCGATGTAGAAATAAGGCTGAATCCCTGGAACAGCCTGAGTTACGTTCCCAATATCACTAGAGCCTAAAATGAAACACAAAAAAAACCTGTTTAAGTCAAAGCATGGCCTTATAAGTTACAACCTGCACCCTTCCTGACCAATATACATTTCAATGCTCGCATTTTTGTATAACATTTTACTTTAATAATGATTAAGGAGTGAAGGGATATACAGTAGGTGTACAGGAAGTATAGGTGTAGGTGCAGGTACAGTATGTGTTCTCAGAGAGGATGATGGTGAGGGTGAAAGCAACGCCAGGCAAAATGAGAAGGAGAAAAACTGAGATTTGCATGCATGGTCTTCTCCTAAACTCTACTAGGCAGCCTACAGGGTTAAAATGGTTGAGATGGATAAGACATGATGTAGCACAAGACAAGGACTTTATGATACACAGGTATGCAATATATCAAACCCATTTACTTAAGCATTTCACCATTCTAACTGGTGGTTAGCTTTGTCGCCTGTCTCCACTACATGGAGTTTGCATGTTCTCCCCATGGTTGGTGGGTTTCCTCCGGGTACTCCGGTTTCCTCCCACAGTCCAAAGTCATGCAGATTAGGCTAATTGGTGTTCCCAAATTGCCCGTAGTGGTTGTGTGTGTGTGTGCCATGCGATGGATTGGCACTCCGTCCAGGGTGTACCCTACCTCGTGGGAAGTCTCCTGGGATAGCTTCAGGCCCCCCATGACCCTGAATACAGGATAAAGCGTATACATGATGAGAGAGTGAGTGATATGGATAGAAGAGCAGGAAGAAGGAGGGATGGTATGAATGATTGATTGGATTTTGTGACAGAATGCTTTTCCATAAAATCGGTGCTAAGGCCGGAGTACAATAAGTAGATCTTATTATACTGTATAGTGCATGTATCACACTACTTCACCCTTAGTTAACATGCTAGTTGTTTTTTTGTTGTTGTTGTTTTTTACCAGATGAATCCTCAACAGTAATGAAGTTCATGCCGAGAGATTTCCCGTTCTCCTCATACAGGTTTTCCAAAGTGCGGTTTCTCAGGATTTCATAAAACATGTTCCTTGTATACAGAATCTCAACCTGTAAGAAACAAGCCTTGGTTTAATTTCTCCAATTATAACTTTTAAAAAGCATATTATATGCACTATATACACAGCCTGGCCCCCCCAAAACAGTTTGACCAATCAGGGATTTGTGTCCACAGGTGGCCATATAAGCTAAACAGGCACATAATTGTTGATATGGTGCGGTTTTGACCATGAGCAGACCTTTCTTTAACAAGATTTTCCCATGTTGACGCTTTGTAACAGGCAGTATGTTTTCCTACCCAAGACATCTTCAAGACAAAGTACATTACACTTTCCAGTTCAAAGGAAAACGATCAACTTTGGGCTGGTGCCATCAGGGATTGAAAAACTCCATAGAAGTGATAATCTGGTCATTCAGTTCCTAACCCTATTCCAGTATTTATGATGTTTTCTTTGCTTCAATAATTAGACTTTCTGTAAAAGTGACTTTTTTTGCCCAGGCCATGTATATCGATAAAACTTTTAGAAGAGGCCGAACCTAATAACTAGTGTGATTACAGCTCACTGTACCGTGCATCCTGTGGCCAGAGCAGCAGCTTGAAAACAGGCCTCAGCTTTGGCTTTGATCTTGGGCAGGTCCAGGTGTGAAGGTGTGCGTAAGTAATATTCCAGCTCCGTGTAGTCGGGGATGATGTTGGGTTTCACACCCCCGTTCTTTATTATACCTGAGCAAGACATATACTGTAACTTTTCTGTCCTGTGCATTCATCTGTCTTATCACTTATCACTGTGCTAGATTTGCACATCACTGGTTATCGAGCTAAGGACGTAGTCTCACCATGGACCCTCCAGTCAGATCTGAGCTGTTGACGGAGTACAGACATGTTACTGTAGGCCAAGACGGCTGCATCTAGAGCGTTTACACCTTCCCAGGGATACGCCGATGCATGAGAAGCACGTCCATGGTACTTTATTACAAGGCTGCACGACAACATGCAAAATACAGTTAAATCACAAAATAATACAATTATTCACGTCATTACACGCAAATGTGTAGTGTAGTCATGTCTGCGTAATCATCCAGAGAAACCTTAACACATATTCAAATGATGCATGGAAATGAGCAAGTCTAAGGTGACAGGTCATTTTGTCAGACAGCAGTATCTATCACTATCATTATCAGATTAGACTATAATAAACAAGCAATTATGTTATGCAATGTATAAAAACGGTCACTTTGGACCAAACTGGGACACAAAGGAAGAGAGAGCTACAGAGCTGCAGCCTTTTTAATATATGTGACCTTCGGTTCATTCACTATATTCTATATATTCTACATAAAATAACTTTTGTTTTTTCTGCCAGTCGTGCCAGAATGTAAAACTTGTGCCAGAAACAAATCTGCCTAGTTACCAAATGTGCATATGACCTCTTTGGCCTGGAATCTATTCTGAGACTCGGCCAGAGCACAGCATTGACACAACACTGGCACATGCTCTTAGAGTGGCTGCCTCGTTAATGAAGTTATGTTAAAAAAATATGGCTTCAGCATTTATAGTTAGCAACAATAGAAATCATACCGTACATCACATACTGTACACACTATGGTCTCGAAGTGCTCAAGAAATATTCTTGCTTTAATTACCAGCACTCCCCAATGACCTTATAATCATCATAAATGGATCGTAAACTGGAATGGAAACGTTAAACATAAGGCATGAAAAGATCTAAGTAAGGCCAAAGTGAAATCTAAACAGTTCTTATTAGAACGATGTATAATATACAATTACTCATGTTCTGCCACATCTGGAATGTATGTGGCGTCTTCCTGTGAAGGATGAGCCATAAGCACCACATCCAAGCCATCAAATGCTCCCTCTCGCAGCAAGTCCACCTTCCCACCTTCGTCCTCTTCTCCTGGAGTCCCTATCACAGTTACCTAATAATTCAGAGAGTTCATCAGACATTGCTTGAATGAGATCAGGAGAAAGGTCATCTGTTCTGGAACAGTTCCTGCAAGGACAGTATTGTGTCAAGTGCATTTGCAAAACCCCTCAAGCATCATGATGAAACTGGCTCTCATGAAGACCTTCGAGGAAAGCAAGACCAAAACGTTACCTCTGCTGCAGAGGAGACGCTCATTTAGAGTCCCCAGCCTCAGAAATCACCAATTAACCTCAAGCAGCACCTCAGATTAGAGCCGTTATGAAGGACTTATAGAGACTAAGTAGCAGATACATCGCAATGTCAACTGTTTAAAGAGATTATTGTATATTTTGCACGCCTTCAGTATTATTTTATATAAGTAGAAAGAAATAAAAATCAGGACTGGTTTGACTGGTTGTGCGTGTATAAAGTACATCTTAAAAAATTTTAACGTTGTGAAAAGGTACAGTATGTTCTACTGTACTGTAGATTCATTACAAGTGAAATATTTTTGTTTTCTTTCAATGACTACAGCTTACAGCTCATGGAAAGAAAAAAAAATCAGTATCTCAAAATTTTACAATATTCTATCTCAAAATTTTTGACAAGGATTTACAAGAAACAAGTCTCTTGACATATGTTGTTTATGGGGTTCAGGTCAGGCAAGTTAGCAAGCTGGCCAATCAACTACAGTAAAATCATAATCAGAAAACCAGGCTCTAACGTCTCCTGATAGACATTGACTTTGGACTTGATAAAACACAGTGGACTAACACCAGCAGATGACATGGTACAATAAACCATCACTGACTGTTGAAACGTCACACTGAGCTTCAAGTAATTTGCATTCTGTTCCTCTCTTCCTCCAGACTCTGGGAGCTTGATTTCCAAATGAAACTTTCATCTGAAAATTGACTTTCATCAGTCCAGCTGTTGTTCTCCTTAGCCCTGGTAAGACTCTGGTGTCTCTGGCTCAGGGGTGGCTTGATGCAAGGAATGCAACAGTTGTGGCGTGGTCCATTTCCTGAAGACGCCTGTGCATGGTGGGTCTTGATGCACTGACCCCAGCCTCACTGCACTCTTTGTGAAACTCTCCCAAGGTCTTGAATCATGTTTGCTTAAGGCTACGGTCATCCCTGTTGATTGTGCACCTTTTCCTACAACACTCAAGTCAGCTTTCCATGAATATGTTTTGATGCAACACTCTGGAACAGCGGTGACCTTCTGTAGTTGGTGTTGCTGGTGGAGGGAGTTGATGATTGTCTTCTGGACAACTGTCAAGTCAGCGGTCTTCCACATACGTGTACTGAACTAGACCGATTGTTGTATGAATAGTAATTTCCTCAAACTCAAATTTAAACATTTTGAGATACTGGATTTTTGATTTTCAATCAAGAGCCTGAATATATTTCACTTACTTACAATTCCAAAAAAATTACTTAAAGATATGCTCTATATTCATGTCCAGACTTAGTTGGCACACCTTGACGGGCACAGGCCACGCCTCCCCGCTCTCGAGCGCCGCTTTCAGGCCCACCGCTGCCGCAGCTCCGCTCTCCGCTATCAAGTTGTGGCCGCACGCGTGGCCTATGGATGGCAGAGCATCATACTCACACAGGAACGCCACATTAACCACAGTGTCACCGTCTGCTCCACCTACAGGCCCCCACGTGGCCCGAAATGCTGTTTCTAATTTGTAGTGCGCCTCCACGGTCCACCCTTTCTCCTGTGTAAAAAAGTGGACCAGGGTGTCATGGGCTTGTCTCTCCTCAAATGCGAGCTCTGGGTGCCGCCATATTGCATCTCCTAATCCGTGTAGTTTGTCCTTGGCCTCGTCAATGGAGACACAAACCTGCTGTTTTAGCGCCTGGAGTTTTTCACCCATTCTGTATCAGCACAGCAAAGTAATGCGAGAAACAAAAACCAATGACTTAGTTGTCTGTTACTTATATTTATGAGTCAGTAAAACCTTTAAGAAGTGAGACCTTTACGAAAGTAAAAAGAGGTGCTAAGAATAAAACTAAATCACTGGTTAGATCAGTCAGCACTCAAGTCTAACCCACTTCACTCCCATGTGTAATGTGATCTCCTATCTGTGTTCTGCTAAAGCTATGAGTGGTGTTAGTCTTACGCTTCAGAGTCACAAAAAGCACTGGTTTCAAACCGACGTGTGCAGAAGGAGGTGAACTGAAACGTTATGCAACAATGTGCCATTGACCTTTGCATTCCTAGGTGTTATATAACATTGCAGTGCTTGGAGCAGACACAGCTGCACAACAGTCTGAACTGCATATGAAAAAGTTGAGATTCAACTGTGACTTTGCACATTATTCTGCACGTTGCCTTACTCATGTCTGGAAATGGTTTCTATATTGTACATCAATTCTGTTTATTATTTATACATAATGTAAATAAAAAAAATACAGCTAAAGGTTTTTCTATATTTTACTATATTTCTAATAAAAAATAACTCTTATTGAAAACTCTTATTTTGAAATGTTTTGCTCCTCAGCGGTCGTACAAGCGTTTCACTTCATAACACAGTGTGTATGACGGTTTATGTGACAAATAAAATTAGAGTTAGGTGTAATTTGGACATGATAAATATGTCTATATTGAATTTAAATTTTTTTTTAGTTTTTGGACATGATAAATATGTCTATATTGAATTAAAAAAAATTTTTGTTTTGTTAAATTTGTTAAAAAATTAAGTTTTGTTTGTATAGCAGTCTTAAAAATGGATATTCTCCTACTGTGAAGGACGTTTACCGGAATAAAGCATTCTGGGTAAAAATACAAAAAACGCATATCACTGTATAGGATACAGTTTGTCCCTAACAAACAAGCTGGAGATGAGGGAAAACTACCTGAGGAGAGTATTTCTGTCATAATTTCTATAACTTGGCTTTAATAAGGCAACACCTTTAATTGTGCATTTTTGTTAAAAATAAAAATAAGCACAGCGGTTGAAATTGTTAGGTGCATTAATATAACACAGGGGGCGGTGTTGTTACTCTTTCTTTTCACTAGTCTCCAGAAGCTGCTGTCCATCATAACACAGGGGGCGGTGTTGTTACTCTTTCTTTTCACTAGTCTCCAGAAGCTGCTGTCCATCCGTCCGTCCTATATATCCGTATCATAAACATACAACTCACTTTTTATTGTTTTTAGACATGGGTCTCCAGTCTGTGTGAGCAAAAAAACAAAACAAATTCTGGCTTATTGCTCAGGCCATTCTCTTGAAGAGAACTTTACCTCAAGAGTTACAGTAAATAAAGCTAGGCTAGTGGCTAACTGCAAACCTGGCCTCCTTTAGCTCTTTAGAATGGCTCGACTAGCCGTTAGTGTTTAGCAGTTAATGACGTAATCACGTCTTTATTTGGTGTTTTAACTTGTATATGAGGATTGTCTTCAGGAATGAACGCTCTTACATATAGGCTATATTATTACTACCTTATTTTGTTTATCAGAAATGCACGAGGGAAATGCTTGATAAAGATCCAATCCATGGACGTTTCCAGTAACTGTGTTTTCCGATTGGCTAAGATATGTCCTTTTGCTAAGGGGCAGATTGGAAAAGGAGCAAGACAAAGAAAATAAAAAGATAATAGAATGAATGATCCGGGCTGAAAAATTAAAAGACATGTTTGGAGACCTAAAAAAAAAAAAAAACCATATAATCTGACCTTTAATTCTTGTTGAAACTGTAAATTACACCAAAGCTTTTCCGATGACACACTTTGCAGCGAAGAAAGACAAGAAAACAATAATCTAAAGGGGATGGCCAAATTCTTTATTTCACTTTTATAACACTTTTTGTTAAAAACGTTCATAACGTTTCTCAGACCAATTAGATAAACGTGGACCCAAGTTATGCTATCTTCAGGACTTTTAAAACAAGGCCGAACATTAAAAAATCAATCAGTGTTGCAACAAAATGTGTTGGATTTTTTTTTTTCTGCGAATACAAGAAATGTCTTGGGTTTTAGTCAAAGTTGAAAAGTAAAAAAACAAAAAAAAACAAAGAGGAGGATGAGAGACACCTGGTTATTTTTTTTTTCCTCTCACAGATATGTAAACACATCACAACCACAAAACTTTCTCTCACAGTGTGAAAATCTGAATCGACATTCTTAATCCAATAAACCAGGCAAAATGCTACAGAATGGAGAAAAAAAAGAAAGAAAAGAGTCTGTTACCAGAACAGCTGATGCTTTACACTTGTGTTAATGGTGTAACAAATCATTTGTTTTCCGAAGTGCTGTCCATGATTTGTCCGTTTGTAGGCAGTGTTCCTCATACTCCTTTCACAGTCCTCTTGTTTTAAAACTTCCACTCCCTTTCCAAGACAGTCCACGATACAGAAAAACCCGAACTCGGCCGTAGCGTCGCATCGCTAGTTCATCCTCACATCTTAAAGGGGACCCGTGTTGGTTTTTCAGTCTTGTGCAAAACTAAGCAAACCTATTTCATGTAAAATGTGCGTCCCGGGACGTGTGCGTTCCCTCACTCAGTACACTTGCCAAGAGCATACCATTAAATCATGGTGAAAACATCACCGTAGGTTTCAGTAACAAAACTAGATTTACTCTTCTGTTAAAATAACATCCAAAAAAATTATACACATATATTACATGTCTTACAGTATTTACAGTTACACAAGATTCTGTTTTTAAAAAAAGATGAACACGAGGTCTCTTTCTAAAGACAAACGCAAGACATTTTTGATATTCCAGTCAAAATTCAACACTTCCTGTTGCAACAAGCTTCGAATCTTAATTTCTGACAATTTTCTTTTGCCTGAGATGTTTTTTTTTCTTCTTGTTCCGAAAATCCAGGGATTCTTTTTTCATTATTATTATTTATCATTAATAGTGGTGGTGGTGTTTCTGTAGCTGGAGTCATGGCTTGGACTGGACCTTGAGTATGGTTTTCAGATGCACGGACATCTGCTCCCGGCTGCTGTCGGAATGTTTGGGGCTGTTTTCGTCCACCCAGTGGCTCGGCGGCTTGGGCAACACGCTCGGTGAAGGCGGCTCGCTAAACTTGGCTCCGGCATAGATCTTCTCCGTCTCTTTGAGATTCTCCTGAGATAAGAGCTCGCCGCCGGTGTTTCTCTGCACGTCTGCTGAGCTCAGAGGCCTTTTCCTGTCCCTGTTCTCGCATCTGACGTGTCTGCTCCTTTGAGTGTGTGCATTCAGGTTTGGAGTGCACGGCTTGTGTTTGTCTGCGCCGTGCGGGGACGGCCTACTCGACTGATTCCCTCTCTCTACTCGTCCTGTTTTCGATTTCAGCAGCTGTTGGACAAACAGAGGGGAAAAATTAGACTCGAAAATGGAGAACGAAATAAGAACGAATGGCATCTGACCTAGCGGTCATGACCGACATTTCAAACTGCACGTAGGCCCTTTATGCACCTCCCCCTCCTCCCTCTGTGACGTGTAATGCTCGCGTTCAGGCTTTAAGCACACGATTAGATAAGCATTCTGCCACCAAATAACCTGACGTCAGTGCTTCCCCATCGCCCTGAGCACTTTACTTTGTTTTCTTGCAGGACTACACTGCCAAGCTAACGCTCCAGGAGCGCAAGAACTTCACTGTACTATAATTGTTCACCTTTTCCAAACAATAACTACTACTGAGCAATATAAATTCAATTTAGCGGAGGAAAAAAAAGAAAGAAAAAAGATCCATCCAGTGAAATATTGTGCTTCTTTCATGCAACACCACACCAAATCAAGGAGACTTTGGGCACAAGGTGCCAATCCATTGCAGGGCACACACACACACTCTGACACAAACTCTATGGGCAATTTGGGAACGCCAGTTAGCCTAATCTGTATGTCTTTGGACTGTAGGAGGAAACCCACCAAGCACGGGAAGATCATGCACATAAACCAAACAAGAATCAAACCCTCAACCCAGGAGGTTCGAGACCACAGTGCTAGCCACTATACCACCGCTGTGGCATCGCACCTCCAGAGTCTAGGGTTCGATAACTGCCTCTGGTCTGTGTGCTTGGTGGGTTTCCTTCAGATACTCGGGTTTTCTCCCATAGTCAAAAGATGCTCCCAAATTGCCCATAGTGTGTGAATGAGCGTCTGAGTGTGAAAATGTGTGTGTGTGATGGATTGGGACCCTGTCCAGGGTGTACCCCACCCTGTTTCCCAAGTCTCCTCGCGACCCTGTATACAGGACAAAGTGGTATAGGCGATGAGGGAGTGAGTAGAAAATACTGTTAGAAAGCAATGCAAAAGTGTTTTTGCACAAACAGTTGTAAGGTAATCAGATTGTAATTTCCAGTCTGTTTGTGTAGATTTTACGGATATCCTGGAAGGTATGTAAAACATAATAGTATATTAAAATATCCTATACAACAGAATAATTTGTGGTGATAAACCCATTATGTTTTACATACCTTCCAGGTTATCAGTACAAATAATGAATAGAAGAAATTTGGTTAGTGCACCAAAAATATATCAGTATGTTTTACACACCTTCCAGGTTATCGGTACAAGTAAACAAAAGTAACCGTTAACTGCAGATTTACACCGTAACTCACCTCTTTCTTGGCTGTTGTTCTGAGGTGAGCTGAGCCACTCGGCGCTGTTCTGCTCACCGGAAGCTCGGTGTTTTTGCTCGGTGATGTGGGATTAACCTCACTGCTGCTGCTGCTGTTGTTGTTATTGTTGATGATGTCGGCTAAACACGCCGTGCTGTTCCTCAACACCACGGCCGCCGCCTGCCTTTGCTGCTGCTGAGCCTGGTTATGGAAATTCCTGCTCTGTAGCCGGACCCGGTGTCCTCCTTTCTTCAGCAGAGTCCGCCTGCTGGACGTGTTCAGGTTCCCGTAGGAAATCAGCAGAGTCCTTTCATTGTTCCCGACGTTACCTAGGCTCGGTTCAACACCGAGCGTTTCACCCAACATCATCTCCAAACTGCTGGATGGAGGATACATGAGAAACGGAGGGTCCAAAATGGCTTCCTGTGCGCTACAAAAACAACAAGCAGCAATACACCAAGGCACACCTCGGGGAACTCCTCTGATTTAAAAAAAAAAATAATAATTGGCTTTCCGATCCAAAAGCAGACCGATTCGTTATCTTGAAGCAAGAACAACTTCGTCGACAAGTTTAAAAGCGCTCACAAAAGCTCGAGCGGAAAGTTTCAACCAAAATGGCGCTGCTCGACCACTGTCTATCTACAGTACTATTGAAATGGCGTAGCTATGATACGCGCGAGTTCCTGTTCTTCAGGTTTGTAGCGCAGCAACCACAAAACCACGCCCCCTTAGCACCGCCTCCCCTCATCCTCCGAACAAAGAAAACCTAAAATAGACTTGTTTCAGGGCTGGAGCTGAATAATAAATTTTTTTATTTTCGTTTAAATGTTCTCATGTAAATGATTTTCGTTCCTGGCAAAATTTCGAAACGTTTTAACAAAAGTGTCCCAAAATAATGACAAGAAATGTTGTTGTTTTGTAGCGCGAGCGGACACGCATGAGCGTAACTTAACCGAAACCACGTCACAGCGGGATGTTCCAAATATGGTCATACCATCCGGCGCATTACGTAATAGTGGTGTGTTTTTTTTTTTTTTTTTAGCTGTGTAGAAATCCCCTAACAACTTTCCAGGATGTGTAAGTCGACAGACACAGGAAACACAAAAGAAACTATACTACATGTCCAAAAGTATGTGCACCCCAGATCATCACACCCTTTTTTCATCATATGTTTAACATCCCATTACACATTTAGTCCCACATCAGTGTTGTTACAAAAACCTGCACTCTTCTCTTCTGGGAAGGCTTTACTCTAGGGTTTGAATCAAGGCTCTCAGGATATTAACTTAAACATGTCAACCTCTCCTGTTATACAGAACTTACAGCTTCACTAACACTCAGTATGACTGCAGATCAATCCCTGCTATCCGTTATCACCCAAATAAGAAAGGGTTCCCTGTTGAGTCTGGTTCCTCTCAAGCTTTCTTCCCATCGTCATCTCGGGGAGTTTTACCTTGTCACCATCGTCCTTGGCTTACTCATCGGGGACAGTCCGATCATTTTGATTTATACATACTTCCTCATGTATCTCATACTCATTTCCCTAATTTTTTTTGTTTCTGTAAAGCTGATTTGCTACAATGACCATTGTAAAAAGTGCTATAAAAATAAAATTTATTTAAATTGGATTTGTGTTCAATCAACTACATGAGCATTATGGAGGTCAGTCACTCATATTACAGAGTTGAGGAGACCTGTGCATTTGATGTTCATGTTCATTACAAAGTTGTTGATTAGATGAACTTCTAGACATCAAATTTGGCAAACCATGACATAACCCTTAAAATTCAAGTGGGACAAATCTGTGCCAGCAACACAGCATACAAACCGGATTCCAAAAAAGTTGGGACGCTAAACAAATTGTGAATAAAAACTGAATGCAATGATGTGGAGATGG
>JAQMYL010000012.1:31746617-31757126 GCA_030014365.1 Clarias pachynema
TAAATTTTTTAATTATTATTAATATTTAATTATTGCCATCTTAATTAATTGGACTCTCCGGTTCTTGAGTCTCGTCACAGATATTAGCAGAGATTTCTTAATCCTGGTGTTTTATCTCACGGAAGATGAGACCATCTGCAGAGTCTCATGAAGCATCAAACCGACGAGCGCTTCACTCGAGCACGACGGGCTTTCGACGCCGCCACGAGCGAGCTGCCCGAGTCCGTGTCATCCTGTTGAGTCGTCATGCCGGTGATTCATTCATCACAGGTTTCTCCAGAAAGCCGAAATAAACAACTTCTGTTAATTCAGAGCAATCCGTACACGCTCAGGCCGTAACGGGGTTGCGCAGTATACCCTCTGGAGAGCATTTTAGCAAAGGTACCTCTATCTCCCAGTTCCTAGCAGGGATGATGATGATGATGTAGAAGTATAATTCAGTCGGTGCGGCATCATGTAACAATCCAAACTGCAGGGTGTGTGTGCACCAAGAGAGGGTGAGAGAGAAAATACTGTAAATAATCAATATTCGAAATACTGTAAATAATTCAGTATAACTCCTTTCTCATATTTTGCTTCCAAACAGACAGAGTTTCTTGTATTTTTAATGTAGTCTAGAGGAATAGTTCTTCAGGCTTCCTGGAGGACTGTTTTTTGTCTTCTCATTTTCAGTCCAGTCCCTATGCATGAGCAGTTTCAGAGAAATGTTTTTTTGTTTGTTAAGACCCACAGTGACCTATGAATCATTCAAGCATTAAAAAAAAAGTCTCACTTAAGGCATGAAGAAACAGATGCAGATGATGATGATGGAAGATCAGGATTGTGATTAGTATACCGGCGATGCTGAATGCTGTGTGGTTGGAACAGACGAGAGGGGAAATGAGGTCGCTGCTGAGATTGTTGCGTAAACAACCAACTTTCATATTGTATCTTTCGGCACTTTTCACATTTCTTTCATTTCATCTCCGTAATTTAATTTCATAAAGGGGAAATGAGGGGTGGGTCAATTTCTTCGACGATAACCGACACTCTTGAAGCCCCGCCCCCTTTTGATATGTCACAGAGTTCTGGCGGTATCGTACAACAAAGCTCTTAGTTCAAAGTCAAAAATAGTTCTTTTTTTGATTGAGAGGGGAAAAAAACTAATTAGGAATGAAGTGATAAATCTAACACTTTACAAGAGCGGTGTTAATGGTTGTGATAACTGGACTGAGATTCAAACTTTTTTTTTTGTTGTTCTCGCTAAAATTTGCATTTGATTATGCGTTGCCTAATTAAATATGCATGAATTTGCACCAAACAACTAGGCCTCAGTGATGTTCAAATAACTCTAACATTTTCCCAGAGCAAAATTTATTTATTTATTTTAAAGTCTGCAGTCCTTCCTGTGAACATTCACCAATTCTAGTAGCAATCCGGGTTATAAAAAAAATATATATATTTTCCTGTAAAAGGGATACGATTGCACATGGGAAATCTTTATATCACAGATTTGATTTTCTTTTTTTATGGTTCTGAATAAAAAAAAAACAAAACAATCAGACTTACAGTGTAGGTTTATAGGGTTTTATAAAGGATGAGTATCTCGGGTAACAATTGTAAGGAACAAAAAGTCGAAGAAAGTTTGACACCAAACCAAAACAGCTGTTCACCTCAGAGAGCAAACAGATGAACTCTCGATACCTCTAGACTTCTCCTCTGGATCCTTTTTCCAGGTTGTGTCACTGTACGTTGCAGGTAAAACAGCGACCGAACAAAATGGACGTTTCTGCCCGGAGAGATGGAACTGTGAGCAAACCCTGATCCAGGGTCGGGGAGTTGGGAAGCACTACGGCAGAGACTACATCGGTTCCCTTTGTTTTCCAAATAGACACTTAGACAGCAAGAGGAGAAAGAGAAGAGGTTAGGTCAGGATAATGGTGATGACGTCATGGAGAGTAGAATTTAGCAGTAGTGGGGAGGAAAAAAATAATTGTAGGAAGAAATAAAGTAGAAAACAGTGTAACTACATATATGAGAAATATATACGGTGTGAATCGCATTGCATTTGTGTGTGAGAGAGTGATTCTACCATACGTCCTATAAGTGGCGCTCTTGTGCTCCTGTGCTTCCGACAGCCCTTCACGCCGTTTCCCAGAGGGTGGAATATATGAATTTTATCGTCATAGCTGCACTGAGAGGCTTATTGATGCTGCCTTGGAAACGACCTCCCTAGGGTTCGGGGAAGGTAGTGGGGTGTGGGTGTGGGGGAGGCATTCACTAGTTAGAGAGGGGCATGAGTGGGCATGATAAGGGCCGGAACCCCATCTCCGAGGACCCGAGAACCAGACGAGACTGTCTGTCAGTCTAACGAGGGCTCTAACCAGGAGGGGGGGGGGGGGGGGTTGTGCTCAGAGAACATCCGGGCGTGTGAGAAGATGCCTGCGTTAATCCAGTCCCCTTAGGTCACGAACTTTCATCGATTCACTGTTTTGCCTCTTTCACATCATTACTTCCTGCGCTACGACGCGCGTGCCTGCGCATTCACACATCGTTAATGAGACGAGGGGGGAGGGGGCGGCTGTTGTTTTTTTTTAAACGGCGTATCAGTTACGTTTTGCTCGAGACACTTTAACCTAACAGGAAAATTAGGTATTAAACTTCGGGCCTGCTCTTTGCCTTTAATCAAATGAAAAATTAAATCCAAGTCTCAAGATCTCTGATGGATTTATTCTCTCTTTTATTTCGGTATTAAAATTCTCACTCAGCCTCGGATGAATCAATTTTTTTTTTATATTTAGCACATTGGCGGAAATCAGTACACAATTATTTGCTTTATTTATTTATTTATTTTCACGTTGTGCAAGTACTATGAGCCAGACCGCCGACCTAACGTTCTCTCGCCTATCTGCGTGCCTCTCCCTCCGAGGGCAGAAACTCATCAGCGACTGAGAGGACGAGAGAGCAGAGAAGGAATTAACGAGAGCAACAGAGGTTGAGCCAGAGACAGAGATCCAGAGGTCACGTTCGAGTGTGTGAAAGCGCTTTGTCGGCGTGCCGCATGGTGCAAAGTGGAGGGGGGGAGGAAGAGAACGAGGAAAAGGATTAGAGGAGTGTTTTGAGGGAGTGATGATGAAGGATGGGTCACGTGGCAGTGAACCCGAGTTTGGATGAGGAGATCGATTGGTTATACGCCATCCTCACACGTGCAAGCTGACAAAAAAATAATAAAAATGATGGATGGATGGAAGACCTGTGTGGAACTGTTTTTATCACTCATATGTGCTGTCTCTTTCCTCTCCACAGGTGTCCACTGCACTCACGGCTTTAATCGGACAGGCTTTTTGATCTGCACCTACCTGGTGGAGAAAATGGACTGGAGGTGAGAGGCTGTGTGTGTGTGTGTGTGTGTGTGTGTGTGTGTGTGTGTGTGTGCGTAGTTTTGTGAGTGTGTGCGGGTTGGACTTGTTTACTCGCATCACCAAGTTCATGTTTTCGAACATACCTAGATTTCCATCGCACATGATCACCATTTTTCCAAAAAGGCAAACATCCGAGAACGCTTAACACAGCGCAATTAAAATCGTAAAGACGGCTCCGTGTGTTTTCAAAAAAACATGATGGATGTGTTCATTACAGACGATCCAGGTTGTCTTCAGGGGGAAAAAAAAAAACCTTGATTACAAACAATAGCCATAATTTAAAAAATATAGGTGCAAGCAGCAATGAGCGGGCCCAAGCACCCTGCGCAATCGCCATCCAGGCACATCAGAAAGACAGTGGGGGCATATTTAATACCTTAACTACTGTACATAATTTTAGAATATGGGGGGGGGGATTTTATGTCAGGACCTTCAAAACGCCCTTATCAAGCAATGTGATGTCACTGAACGTGATGTCACTGAACGTGATGTCACTCATGTGTGGTCATAATTTCATAGAAAAAAAAAAGTATTAACCACTTTTCAGCACAAGTTTAAGGCATCGTCACGGCTGACCCGTTTGAGATATCAGAAATCCAGCCGCAATTTTGCATCCTCAATGTCTTGAGATAACATTGGGCGATCATATAAATTCCCCAGGAAAAGTGTATCCAATTTCATCGGGATGTGTTTCGCAAACAACCCAAAATGATTGACTTCCTGCTGAGTTGACAGATTCCAACTTGTCTGCCAATTTTCATGTGTTTTTGAGGTTGTTTAGATCCCTCAAATGCCCCGGATGCTGGGGAAAAAAAAAAATCCCTAGAAGAACAAGAGTGCACTATGATGTGGTACTGTTGATGTCATAGTGCTTGGGCCCTAAAGAACAAAAGCTGCCTTACATAATAGGGCTGATGTCCGTGCCCGGGCCCTCAAAATCCTTAGAAGAACATGAGGGTCCACACACACTATGATGTAACAGTGCTTGGGCCCTAAAAAGGTGTTAAGGATATGCCATTTAAGTACTTTGACTAAAGGTCACTGCTGAGCAGCTGCATCTGACTGTTCACTAGATCTCAAGTTCAGGACATCCTGTTGAATCTCCATTTCCCTGTCCCCTCCCCCGTCTACCATAGTTGATAAGCTCTTCCCAGCGCAATTGATGTATTCTTAAACTCCTAGTTAAATCAGTCGTCTCTGTAGAGCAAAGAGATAACAGCGAGGTTCTCCAAGGCCCGCCTCGACCATGAATTATTCATGGCAAACCGTGAAGCTCTGATGTATTAAAGCTGTGAGAGACAAGTGGCTCGGAGAAGGTCATCTCCCATCTCCCAGGCTCATGTTCACGTTAACAGATCAGATTTCCCGATTTTGATGTGACGGATCGTTTCAAATCAGACCCAAGACATTTTCAGGTGTAGTTGTAGACTAGGTGGAGGATAATAATAATAATAATAATAATAATTGAAGAATATACGAATCTGTGATTAACTGGGGGGGGTGTAATTTGAAAAAACAAAAACAAAAAAAAAACATCAACATATCCTTCTAACTAACCCTCTTGCCTCACCGTTTGCACCAGCGTCTAAAACATAATGTTTCACCGTATGTCCTGACGTTAAATCTCAGCTGATCATGAACGTCGATTTGTTTTTTTGTTTTTTTTTCCTGTTTAGCATCGAAGCCGCAGTGGCAGCGTTTGCTCAGGCTCGCTCTCCCGGCATCTATAAAGACGACTACCTGAAAGAGCTGTTCCGACGCTTCGGCGACGTGGACGACACTCCGGCCGCCCCGGAGCTCCCCGATTGGTGTTTCGAAGACGGCAGTGACGACGCGGACGACGACGGCAATGTGATCGCTCAGGACTCTGGACCAAGCTCGTCAGGGTCCAATCCGGGCAAGAAGAAAAGAGAGAAACTCAGACTGGTGAGACTTTAAAAAAAAAAAAAAAAAAAAGTACCTGGGCCCTTGGACCGCCTCCAGGGTCTGGGTTCGATTCCCGCCTCTGTGTGCATGCAGTTTCCTCCCACAGTTCGAAGACATGCAGACTAGGCTAATTGGCGTTCCCAATTTGCCTGTAGTGTGTAAATGAGTGTGTGTGTGTGTGAGTGTGTATGTGTGCCCTGTGATGGATTGACACCCTTGTCCAGTCTTCTTGATTAGGCTCCAGGCCCCCGTTGACCCTCTATACAGGATAAAAGCTGTATAGACAGTGAGTGAGTGAGTGAGTAATAAATTGGGTCGGTAGAAATAAAAAAGTTTGAAGGCGAAGGCTTTTTGTTACAGAAGTCACGTCTTAAAACCCAGGAAGGTAACGAAGACCTTACTGTGAGATAATCAGTGCGGCTTCCTGCAGCCGTCTCGTTAGAAAAGTTCAATTAGCCAGGATATCCCCTGCAGTGTCCGTATTGAAATCGTGACACCGTATATCCCAGACTCTCAATGGCTCCAGAGAGCAAATCAAGCGTGACACAGGTTATTATTATTATTATTATTTTATATTTTTTCCCAATCCACAGGGATGCGGTTTTCTTTTCTGGTAATTAGTGCGAGTCGTTTCCTCTCGCTGCTTGGCAGAGGCACTTGGAGAAGTTGAAGTGGCATATCTGTGTGTAGGAGGCTGTGACGGGCATGTGGCTCTTAACTCTCATCTAGTTTAAGATCTTTTTTTTTTTTTTTTTTTTACCTCCTTGTTTTGACAGTCCACATTTTAAATGGGATTTCTCCGTAGTGACGGCTCACCATAATTCGTCAATTTAGTCCTGACCAGTGACTAATCATACCGATAACGTGACATCGACTGACCCGAGATGGAGGAGGCTAGCGTCCTTTAAGTCACGTGACGTCAGCCTCGAGTCATGAGATTCATGAGTCATGAGGGGTACATCCTGAACTGACAGGGTGCCTGTCCATCGCAGGACACACACACACACACACACACACTACGGTCAATTTGGGAACGCCAATTAATCTAATTTGCATGTCTTTGGACTATGCAAGGATGCACGGGCGAGAACATGCAAACTCCACACAAACCCGAGGCGGTAATCGAACCCTCGACCCTGGATGTGTGAGGTCACAGTGCTAACCACTTTTCGACAATTAATGAGCATTAAAAACATACATATTGCCTCCAGCTTATGTAAATACTCTTGTTTTGAGAGAGTATCGCTACTTTGCTTCTCCTTCTTTTGATTTCAAGGCCGGTTAAATTGATATCGCCACCTGCTGGACTGGAGTGAGGAGCAGGAGATTTGGCAGGAAATGTAAAAGACAACATTTAAAAGATCAACACGAGCATTTCAGGGCTTAATAGATCCTCGTAGCGTGTAAGATGTATGGCTGCTCGAGACGTACACGTCTATGCTGTCAAATCGAGAGTCCAGTTCTAATCTTGACAATCTGTGTCGTCCATGTCCAGGTTACGCGGCTTGCTGCTTGCTGCTTCCTTTATGCTACATCCAGAATAAAATGCATCGAATGTTCAGATTTGTACCTATTTTTCTGTAATAACAGGCTAAAAAAGAACTAAACCCAGGCTTGGTGCTTACAATCACAATAAATCAGTCTGAACCAAGGCAGTAAAATCGAGTGACGCTTTTCTGTCTTTCTGCCTTCTGTCGTTTATTCTGTTTCGGAGAGCGACTTAAGATCTAAACCCTGCGCACTAAGATGTTGTGCTGGCGCATATGGTTTGCTCTGATAGCGCCGCTCTCCTCGCTTTTCTTCGCCCTGATAAGCGGATTATCCTCCTGCTGTTTTTCTGAAGAAAGGGATCATCCTGAGGTCATGGCATACTTAAGTAGATGTTTTTTTTTTTTTTGTTTTTTTTTTTTTGAGAAACTTTTTGATAAACCAAAAGAAATAAAATTTGGAGCCTAATTTGCATTTTTCAACTTAAAAAAAAAAAAAAAAAGCACCACCACCACCACAACAACCCCAGTGACATGTCAGACTTGTAAAGTGTAAATCGGGAAAATAATCAACATTTTTTTTTTACACCCCTGAAGGCTGCTCGACTTCTTTCTCTTTGCTCCGTTTTAGGGCGCCGTGTTCCTGGAGGGCGTGACGGTGAAAGGGGTGTCTCAGGTGACCACTCAGCCCAAACTGGGGCAGGTTCAGCGGAAGTGCCAGGAGTTCTGCGAGTGGGAAAGGTGAGTGCATGTGTACTGGACGAGAAGGACGAATCGGTGAATCGGTTCTCTATGCAGCATGACTGCGTCAGGTTCTCAGTGTGGCATTTCACTGCCCCTGGGTGGGTTGTTGGATCCAGAGCTGGAGGGCACTAGTGGTGATTATGTCACTCCAGCATACTGACTACACCGGTCCATTTGCTTCTGGAGTAATTCAGGAGACATTTTACTCCAGTGAATCAGCCAGAAAGTCAGAAGAGAGACTTTACTGTATGTAGTGATCGTCTGACTTTCGTCTTTCATTCTACGATTAGAAGTGGCTAGTTTCTTTTGGCATTTTTTGATATACAGTCGACCCCTGAAATTACGTTCCTAGAGCACCTGCGAATTCTGAAAAAAAACCCCATCATTTTGGATGTGGTATAAAAAAAAAACAAGGTCTATTTTTATAGCCCCTAAAACACTTTTAATTTCATTTCAAACTCAGCTGAATACATTGCCCTTAAAATAAAAAAAGAAAAAATAATGATGTAAAGGTAAACCTGTATACTGGACTGCTGTGTCTCCCGCAGTGCTAGAATGTAAAAATATCGATGTTACCCCTATACAGTATGTACTGTAATTCATGCAAGCGCGTTTTCTTTTGTATTCGCTTTCGCTTTTCTTTGGTGTCAGTACTGTAGGGTAAACACGGTGATAATAATTCACCATCCCAACCCGCGGTTTCCTCTACGGTTGCTTTGTGTTCTCTCTACAGTACTAAAAAATGTATACAGTATTATATTTAATTTATATGGAAATTTAGCTGACTTCACGTTAAATATTCATCAACATATGCATGAAAAAGTAGTTATTGGCACGAAAAAAGGCATTTAAAAAAATAGGGGTTTCCACGAAATTGTGGAGGGTTTCTGCAAACAATTATTATTTAGATTCTAAGAAACAATTCGTGAACGATTGAAGGCACGAACTCTGAACCTTGGGTTTCAGAATCCGAGAATTAGAGCTGCATGATTATTCTGGCACAAGATTCATGCACAAGAATCCTGTATTTCGCATATGAATTCGCATTTTGCACGTAATTCACTTGCGTTTATTTCCCTACATACAGATCACACTGTGTTCACGTGTTCGCTTATTTACCTGACGATCGCAGATTGGTGGATTAATAGTGTTTTGTGTTACACTCTGTGGGTGAGTTACTGATACAGCAATCAGGCCAGAGATTAGCGAATGATTCAGTCGTACAACTCGATCGCTTCCCTCATCCCTCTTCCTCATTCACGTGTGACGCGCATCACAGTGGCAGCCTTGAACAAACTCACCGGTTCACTTTCTGGATTTGGAGCAGTTTGTTGTTATTTTCGTGCCAAAAACCTGAACGGGAAACTCGTTGATTTGTAGTTTTCGCTTGCTCAAATGCTCAGTTGCAAAAACCATTACGTTTTTCTTCTGTTGTTTTGTTCATCATCACAAGCGTTTAGTTTATATATCGTTATCAGTTTTAGCAGGTAAATGTCTCAGACACTCTCAAATGACTTCTACACTACAAAACTAAAATATATAGAAATGTACACTGCTAATTGGGAGATAAATTCCTGTATCAGGTAATTAAACCTGACCTGTTGGTTCTAGCTGTTACACAGAGACACTGAGAACAGATGGAAAGCTGTAGAGAAGTAAACGATAAGTGTTTTATGATTGAGCGATTATATCTTGGACAAAAATAAATTCCACGTTGTTAACGATGTGTTTAATTACAAACTACCTAAGAAACTCTGAAACTTAAAACATCATACTGATAAAATCTTATTCTTATTCTTTCGGCCGCTCCGGTTAGGGGTCGCCACAGAGGACTATCCGTCTCCATCTAACTCTGTCCACCACATCTTCCTTTGTCAAGCATGTCCTCCCTCATCACATCCATAAACCTCCACTTGGGCCTTCCTCTCCTCCTCCTCTTCCTCCTCCTGCCTGCCAGCTCCGTCTCGAACACTCTCCTCCCGATGTCCCCCTCATCCCTCCTCTGCACATCTCCAAACCATCTCAATCTGGCCTCTCTATACTTTGTCCCCAAACCGTCTGTCCCAGTCCGTTCTCGTCACTAGTAGTAGTAGTATTTATTATTATTATTATTATTATACTGATTATATAATAATGAATACTACTACTACTACTACTAATAATAAGAATTGTGTAAAAGAAACGTGATCTCAGTTCCCCTTGGAGAGAAAAAAAAACAAACAAAAAAAACGTGACTCACATTTTGGCAAGAATCGTGCAGCCCTACGAGCCATAAACACTGTTTAACCCGTGTGTAAACTACCACTGGCTGTCACTCCTTTACCTTTAGACACCTTGAAAAAAAATAAAATAAATAAAGGACACGATTTGTTTTCCCCCTCTCCTCAACGGCCCAGTTTAAATAGAAAAGGCTTTTCTGTCACGTCTCCGCGGGGCATGACGGGGTTGTGGCAGCCTCGCATCTGTGCGAATCTCCGCGACACACGCTTCACAACCGCAAATAACTCCCTCTGTCGTTCCGTCCCACAGAAACGTCTCTCGAACTGTCTAAAAGTTTCCAACGGGGGCTTAATAAATGACAGCTCTTTTGTGGGGGAAAAGAACGGCTCGCCTCCCGTGCCTGTCTCGATTAATTTGGAGAGGTGAACAAAAGGCGCCAGAGTAGTTCTGCACCGCCTCAAACTCGCCTTGTGAACTGTCACTTGGGGAAATTGGGGATGACTCGGGGAAATCCTTTTCGGCTAACTGTGCCTGTTAAAAAACAAACAAACAAAAAAAAAAAAAAAAAAAAATATATATATATATATACAGTACTGTGCAAATGTCTTAGGCACCATATTATATGCTGTACCAATTTTGTATATAATATCCCAATTATATATGTTTATCATGTCTGCATAATTATGTACAAAATCATTCAGTATTTCCATATATAACTTAAAAATTAATAA
>JAQMYL010000012.1:31780370-31793179 GCA_030014365.1 Clarias pachynema
TTGCACAACGCAAGTGTCTCCTTTTTGCCAAGGGACCATATAAGTAGAATTGTCTTCATATTTCTTAACAGGCAATGGGCAGCAATAGCTCCCTGGGGCATCAAAACATAGGTTATTGGAATAATTACACCCAGGGACTGCTGAATTCGGCCTCCCTATGTGTTGTCTGCATTTGCTTCTGCTGCTGTGACATTATTAAGGGGCAGTGCCACCCAGCTCGAGGACATGGCATGGCATATCCAGCACGAGCCATTGTGTATATCTGTTATATTATCAGCAATGTCTAAAGATAGGGCACATCCCCAATTTCCTGCACATCTATTGAGATTAGCATTATGTCTTTTTATCATGCTGTCTCTTCTCTTTATTCTAGTTAAATGCATGTGACTTGAGTTTGTTAAATAGACTTTACCATGGCCGTTTCTCTCAGTGTTCTCAGTAAGGAGGCATATTGCCACAGAAGTATGTTACATATGAAGTATGTAAGTATCACAGAAGTAGCTCACGTGTCTCCCGGACGTTGTCAGAGTTGTGCTGCTGCTGTGTGTTTACTGTACAATGTGATAGTGCACAGTAGTATAGTGATCAATCAGAGCCCAAGGTGTCCTGACGCAAGATGAAAAGCAGTGGTGATGTGGAGGGGACAGATGGGTAGTGCAAAGCAATAACCATAGAAACAAAATAAGTGAATGATTGGACAGAGGCGAAAAGATGGTAGGCATTGATTGTTCTTTGGTTTGTAGTTTTTTTTTAATGCTTTATATCAAAGGTGTATAAGACTCACTTTGTCGGACTTACGGACGAATCCGACTTACGAACATTCTCCAGTAATGGAGCTCGTTTGTAAGTCTATACACGCACATGCAGAGACTTTTACATGATTTTGTCTTTCATTTTCTCCCCCAGTTTATGTTTTGTAAATTGCATAACCACAACCATACACAGTTTGATTATGCAGTAAAATGCTTATACAACTGTCGGTGACCTAAAAAGGAAAAGATAGAAGAGACAGACTTGACTACAATAAAAGGAAAATTGCACTAGAGAAGACAATTAAAATAAAGATTTAATGTCCTATAAAAATATATCAAGTACAGAGGATTTACACAATGTACGAAGTGTAATTGTAAACTGAGAGGAATAATATGAAAATTATAGAAAGGTGAGAATATGGTGTGTGGGTACTGTATGACAGCAGCAATATGATTCAAACATGAGGTATGAAATGAAATGTGTGTGTGTGTGTGTGTGTGTGAGCAGTAGTGTTATTGTGCGTGTTCCACAGTGCCAGTTGTTCCTCAAACAAGAAATGTGCAACATACAGTATGATCAGTGTGCAAATGTTCAACCGAGTATTGTGCTAAAGTCTTGTCATGACACTGTAATAAAACGACGTCATCATCATACCGGTGGTTCCAGGTCGCGCGACCGTGACTGTGTTGTTTTTAGCTCACATGTGATCCGTTTAATGCTTTGCAGGTACATGATGCTAATCGACGGCCGAAACGAGGTGCACATGATCGACAGGGACAACTCGGTCTTCCACATCGCCAACCTGGAGTTCCCTTACCGGAAGGACATGAGGACCCACCTGGCCAACACGCTACTTGATGGGGTGAGTCTGCGGCCCTGTAATATTGCCTTTGTATCTCAAATGCCCTGGACACGAGCTGTCCATTACAGACGCTCATTATTGGCCGAGAGAATTGACGCCCTCTTCCCTCGGAGAACACTTTGGCTTCCTCGTCTTCTTTCTACTTCTCCAGGGACCCCAATTAATAGATCCCGATGCGAGGTCACGTGCTCCCCGTTAGACGAGCAAGCTGGTCGCTTCGATGTAATCAGAGGTCCTTAAATATACACGGTCTTCCTTCCGGTGCGCGAGCTACGCATATGCGTATTCACCATAGCTGCTAATGGAGCTAATTTTACCGGCATTAAGCAGTCCAAATAACAGCTTTCGTGAGCCAAAGATGTTCTGGAAGATCCAGAGCCCCAGCTGCTGCTGCTTCTGCTGACCCACACTATGTTGGTAATGACTTCCTGCTGCCGCTGTGTCGAAGTCATCAGCCTGGCATTTTTCACTGAATGGCTTACTGGTCTTGTTCAAAACGTCTTCTACAAAAAAACAACTTCTTCTTCTTCTTCTTTTTTTTTTTTTCTCTAAAGGTACGGATCATTTCTAGCATTGCAACAGGCGAAAAAATACTGTATGAGAACCTGCTGCCAGGCCTGCACTGCATCGTACATTGTATTTTCTTTTTTTTGTTTTTGTTTTTTTTCCAATCTCTGAATCAATCAGCCCCTATTATGGCTTGAGTTATCGAGGCTTTATAAATTGATTGCGTGCGCTTGACACGACACCAGCTCATGCGTTATCAGTTTCCGTTCTTTCCCTCCAGACAGAGAGACCACTTCCTGCCCTATTTGTAACAACTATCCTACTGGGAAGGCAGGGAAACTAATTGCGACAGTCAGAACGGATGACTTGACGCTTCGCACCGCTACGACACGTTAAGCTGCGGTTCGGCGAACCGTGTTCAAAAGCGATATCCTCAGTTTGAGTACTCCCGTCCTCTTATCTCTCACACTCTCTTTCTGTCTTTCTCGCTCACTCGCTCACTCAGTCACACAAACACACACACACACACACACACACGTTCTCGTTCTCACTTCTCTCTCTCTCTCTCTCTCTCTGATGGACTCCTATCTTCTGAAATTCGTGACTGTTCAGTCAAATTGAAGAGAAATGTTGAAATGTCTTTCATCCCCTGAGATGTGCACAGAATCATAAACCCCTTTGTTTTTCACAATCCATTTTGCTTTCTCTCTGTTTCTTTCTCTAATAGGAGATGATTATTGACAAAGTGAACGGACAGCCAATCCCACGCTATCTCATCTACGACATCATCAAAATAACCGTGAGTATCTCTCAAAAGTCATGTATCATCGCCCCCCCCCCCCTCCTCCCCAAGAGAAATGCAAAGGCTTTGTTGAGATTAGAGGTTTGTTCCTTTGTGCTTTGATGTCTTTAAGTAGCCTAATGTTTCAGATTTTTTGACCGAGATACAGACCATCCTCTAGCTTTATCATGACCACAGTGGCAGCAGTTCTAGCAGTGGAAACCTTGGAGTCCGTTTATGATTCAGATTGATGTTCATGTATAAAGCTTGCTGCCTTTCCTAAGCCTCATTTTTTTACTAATTTAGCTTCCAATGCATCTGTTTGGGGGAGGGGTGGTAGTGCCCATGTACTTTTGGTCTTTTAAAAAAGAAACTATAAAATGGAATGATGTTACAATAAATTTTGATTTGAGTACTTTTTTACAGAACATTTCAAGCAGAATCTCGGAAATGAGAAATCTCCCAAGTGAACTTCCAGGTTATTAAAACCGGAGCGTAATGTCTATAAATTACCTTGCTGTAAAGATCTTCTTTTGCATTGCGTATTGCAGGGATTGCAGATTTAGTCATATACTGAGACCAGTAACAGAGCACCACCATAATCCACTGACTTTACATACTGTATTTGATTAAGAAATCATAACTTTTCACAATTTCAGACATTCTGCTTTCATAGCAGGGGATAATAATTTTTGAAAAGCGTAACTAACTGAGATTCGTTGGTACAGAATATTATACATAACCCCCCAGCCACTGGATGCAGTGCCGGTCCCAAGCCCGAATAAAGTCAGGAAGGGCATCCGGCATAAAACCTGTGCAACAAGTTGTTGTGCGGACTGGATATTCCGCTGTGGCGACCCCTTGCCGAGAGCGGCCGAAAGACCAACAACATACACCGATCAGCCATAATAATACGACCTACTATTTTGTCGGACCCCATTTTGCCACCAGGACAGCCCTGACCCATCATGGCATCGGTTCCACTAGACCTCTAGAAGGTCTGCTGTGGTATCTGGCACCAACCGGCATTAGCAGGTCCTTTTCGTTGGGAGGTCTGGCCTTCATGGATCAGACTTGTTTTTATACCAGAACATCCCACAGATGCTGGATTGGATTGAGATGTGGAGAGGCCCTGATGTGTTTTGAGGCCAAGTCACTATTCATGAAGCATTTTTGCAGGGTGTCTTGGTGGGTTATTCTACTGAAAGAGTGCACTGCTATCAGGGAATACTGTTTTCGTGAAAAGTGGTGTGCTTGTTCATCAACAGTATTTGGGTAGGTAGGTAGCTGGGTCACTGACGGGAAAGTTGGAGGTTTGAGCCCCAGCACTGTTGGTGTGGTGTGCTTGTTCTGTGTTTACGTAGGTAGGTTACTGTAGGTAGGTAGAGTGCTTGTTCAGCAACAGTTTCTCGGATAGGTAAGGAGGTTTGAGCCCCAGCACTGCCACAAGTTGCCACTGTTGAGCCTTTAACCCTGTCTGCTTCAGTGGCACTGTATCCTGCCTGACCCTGTGCTCTGACTCAAGATTCCTAACTGGGACATGTGATTCTACAATGTACCAATGCTTAATTTTTGGGGGGCTCATAAATAGTGGAACAAATAGCTGACATGGAGTTGCATGGATGGCCAGTCTTGCCCTGTTCCCTCAATACTCTGTGACTGAATCCAGCAGATAGAAGGCCGGGAAATGGTTCGGAGTGTTACTTTTGCATTTGGTAGCTGTTCACTCAAACTCTCAGCATGAGGTCCGAAGAGGTGGTGTCTATGCGAGTGAAGGGGGCCAGCATCCGGAGGTGCAGCAGATAATGAGTAGACCAGCCATGCGCATGATCCTGGAGCTGCAGAAACAACCACATGCCCTCAGCGACCACCTGAAGAATTAAGTTATCGCTCAGAAGATTCAGAACCTCATAGATGTCGGACACTTCATCGGGAGAGCAGAGGAGTACCAGGACTACCACCATCCAGATGAATACGACCACAAGACCTCAGAGGAAAGAAGACTTCATTTCAAAAGAAAGAAGAAAAAAACCCTCCAAAAGAAATCCATCAGAGAGTTAGCAAAGACATTGGGAGTGCCCAATACCACACTGTGGGACATTCTTAAAAAGAATGGGTTCAGCCTGAAAGCCCATGGAAAACAACTAAAGTGGCTGACCAAAACATTCTGCCCATGGTAAAGAAGAACCCGTTTACAACATCGATCCAAGTCAAAAACACTCTTGAGGACGAGGTAGGTTGTTTTTCCTTTTGTCTGCCTAATGATTGCCTCCTTCACTTGCATAGACACCTCTCTGCACCATATGTTGCAAATGCAAATATAACACTCTGGCTTGTTTAATCTTGGAGTAACAAGGGAACAGGCCAAACCTTGCCATCCAACTGCTCAGCAGCCATTTGTTCCATTATTTATGAGCCCCCAAAATGGTACATGTGTGTATGAGAAAATGGCTATCATTCCAGAATGGTAAATCTTAAATCTTGACTTCGCTCACATCTTGAGTGTTTCATTTCAAATTCAATGTGATGGTGTACGGACTACAAATGCCCCCTAAAAAAAAAAAAACCCTCATTTTTGTTCCAGTATTAATGAACCTGGCTATGTACATGTATGTCTTAGCGACATGCACAATGTTTTTATTGAATCCTTTCATTCTTCATCCAAGGTTAGCATGAATGGCATGCCATGCCAGTAGGTTGACATTCTCCTCGAGTAAATACTGAGCGCCGCTAAATAGTTGAAGGCAGCCTTGACTGCTGTTTAGTGTACTGTTCTCTAGCATGAAAGCCTTTTGAATCCAGGCACAGTGAGGGAACATCGTGTTCGCTCTGTGAATGTACTCGTTTCTTCCCGTCCATGTAAACATCGCAGTGTTTTAATCCACAAGCCTTGGCTTTGTACAAAGTCGTGAGATGGCTGAAAGCAAGGTCTTCCGCTGTCTGTCAGGTATGCTAGCAAGTTTGCCTTCGGCGCCGTTAGACCGTATTGCCTCGAATATATTGAACAACATGTCCAATTCTTTACACAAGCCTCTCCTGGATTTACATGGCTTTTGACAGCACTCAAGCGAAAATGTATCATTAAACAATTTGAAGTTCAGTCGGAGCTCACTGTACTCTCAGATGAGAGAGAGAGAGAGAGAGAGAGAAATGCTTTGAATCTTCCCCTCATGCAATAATTATCTTCGCTTCATCGTTATTGCTCCTGATCCTGGCAGTTATCCTCCTCGCACTATTTGCAGAGAGGACATGATTTTTTATTTATTTATTATTATTATTATTATTTTTTTTCCCATTCCAAAAGAGTAATGATGCAAATTGTAGTGATGCGGCGTTTCCCAGGAGCCCTGTTAACATCCGTAGATATTTACACGTTTGCTTTCCACCTCAATGGAACACCTCTCATTCTCGTTACCACACCAGCGACTCTTCTAAGACCCGTACACGTTCCCTCTCTCTCCATCCGTCGCTGTCCCTCTTTCGTCTGTCCGTCTCGCAGACGCATCGAGCGAGCCACAAATGTCAGCGTCTCCGCATGGCGTCCCCGTCTCGGTCGCGGTGCTCTCCACACATCGATCACAGTCCCTTTATTACGGCCTTTTGTTGCCTTCACATCTGGCCGGGGTCCTAGAAAGTAGCCCCCTAGGTATGAACACTGATTTTTTTTTTTTTAATGTATTTATAAAAATATCACAGAGCGCTGGTTCCTCAGGGGGTGAACCTGCCCGTCTAATATCATCCAAATGTTTATCTATACACACAATGCTCTTAAAACGGGCAGAGCATGAAATTGCAAAAGGGAGAACAGATAGGAATTTTTCATTTTTTACATTTTTTTCCTCGCAATTGTGTTTGCCTACATGCATTTATGAGTTTATCAATTGAAAAAAATTTTTATTTATTATTTTATAGCAAAAAAAAACAAAACAACAACCACCACTTGTTTTTGAGGGTACAGTACTATCTTTCTAGTAGCGATATTAAAGTTATACAATGCTACACACAATGTTATTAAAGCTTGGAGAACATGACGTTCTAACAGTGTAGTCTGGGGACTGCTTTTTTATTTATTTTTTATTTTATTATTTTTTAGATGACGTTTTCTTGTTAAATCTCCGCACTTTCAACCTGCAGTTTCAAAGGAGTCTTTTTTTCCTTGTTCCCAACGGGTTCACTTCAGATTGTGACCACTTCATAGCCCATCTCTGACTGGTTATTGATTACTGGCTCATCTAACACTATCTAATTTAATTTTATGATCCTTCGTTTTTTTTATTTTTTATTATTTGTTTTTTTCAGGGCAGACCCTTTTGTTATTTGAGCAGTATTACCCCATAAGCCTTAGAGATTGTGGTTAATATTAGCAGGCTAGCTTGGGACAACAGCTCTTGGCAGCAAAGCAAGGTTTATCAGGTCAGTATGGCTTGCCATCATCCACATAACGATGATATGAAATTGACCAAGTAATAAAGCCTCGAGTCCTACATTTGGCATTTGTATACGCTCTTATAGTTCATAATCCTTTTTTTCACTTCCTTTTTGAAACCTGGTACAAGAACGAGGATGAGACATAATCCCAAGATTAGCAGTTATATGGCGAGGCGGCGTCATCATCTCATCCAGGATTTGGATTGTATTTTCAGACGAACATTACCAACACAAACGTGATCAAGTTCAAATTTTATTTGTCACATCCGTACACAGTCATACATGCAGTGACTGCTCGTGATGTTAAAATCAAGAATATAAGAAATAAATAATGGAATAGGATAAGAATAAACTATAGAAAAACTTGGCTGTAGAAAAAAATAGAAGAATAAAATATTCAAAAATATTTTAAAAACTTGGCTATACAAAATAGACAGTATGGCTGTACAATATGGAAAATATGGAAACTGGTGTGGAAATTGATATCCAGTCTTATGCAAAAGTTTAGGCACCCCTTGATAACAGATTTTGGTGATTTTTATTTTTTTTATTGAAAAGGTGTTAACACAGTCTCTCTTGGAAATGGAAATTTTCAGCAAACATTGATGCATAGTTACTTCCTATGCCATAAATTGAACAAATATAAAAAATAAAAACATTATTGTAGTACTGTACAAAAGTTTGGGCACCCTGCATAATCAGTACTTAGTAACACCTCCTCTGGCAGATATCACAGCTTGCAAAGGCTTTTTATATCCAGCTAAAAGTCTTTCAGTTCTTGTACCTGTGATTTTCTTCCTTTCTTCCTTTCAAAGGGCTTCTAGTTCTGTAATACTCTTTGGTCGACTTTCATGCACAGCTCTTTTATGATCCACCCACAAATGTTTAATGATGTTTAAATCAGGGGACTGTGATGGCCGTTCCACAACCTTCAGCTCGCGTCTCTTGAGGTTTTCCATAGTGGATTTCGAGGTATGTTTAGGATCATTGTCCTGTTGTAGAAGCCATCCTCTTTTCAGCTTCAGCTCTTTTTTTTAATATTTTTTTTTTTTACATATGGTGTGATGTTTGCTTCCAGAATTTGCTGGTATTTAGTGGAATCAGTTCTTCCCTCCACTCCAATGTTTCCTGTGCCACTGGCTGCAACACAACCCCAAACCACCCCCAGGCTTAATAGTTGGCAAGGTGTTCTTTTTATGAAATGCTGCTCCCTTTTTTCCTCCAAACATGCCTTAGCTGATTGATTGTGGCCAAAGAGTTCTATTTTAACTGGTTTTCTTCTACTGACTCTTCCATGAAGGTCTTGTGGAGCGGTGCACCACCACTCCTGAGTCTGCTAAATCTTCCTGCAGGTTTTTTTGCGGTCAAATGTGGGTTTTGATTTGATTTGTCCTTCTGACCAACATACAAGCAGTTCTCTCCGAGAGTTCCCAAATCTTATCTCGACTATGCATCAATGTTTGCTGAAAATATTGTGCATTTTTTCTATTTCCAAGATAGACTGTGTTAACATCTTTTCAATAAAAAAAAAAATCACCAAAATATGTTATTTTTCAAGGGGTGCCCAAACTTTTGCATAAGACTGTAGAACTTAAATAGAAATGTCCGGGGAGTTCGGAGGGTGTTAGAAGGCTGGAAGTTCTGTATAACAGGAGATGTGTTTATACTTAAGATGGCCATAAGAAGATGCTCTGGTACCTGACACCAAATCTGTCTTATTATTATTATTATTATTATTATTATTATTGGAAACAGCTTCCCCCTTCTCTACAAGCTTTAGGTTGTCTAGAAGACGCATGACCGGCTATTCAGCAACAGCTGTTCTCGCTGTTTTCCTCCAGACCCCCATGCTCTTTAATCATCCTCTAATATAACCTTTATATAATCCCAGTGGGTGAATTCGTCTGGAGGCATCTCAATTGTGGAACAACTTTTGCATTTGCAGACAATCCCTGAAGGTCTTCATGGTCTTGAAAGATGCAGTAGTGTGAATATTGATAACATGGAACATATAGTACATAGACAAAATAAAAATGTTTGTTTAAGCAGTGGCATCACCCTTTCCTTTCTTTTCTCCACACTCATCTCAGTCTATCCACATATATAGAAATGTATATTGCGATATTGTTGACCTCAACAATGCTCCTGATGTTCATTAGCTCATTTATGTAGTAACATCTGAAAACCTCACGGGAGCTCATTTCTAATTAATTTCACTTTATGACTTGGCTATCAAGCAGTTTAACAGCCTAGTGGGCCAAAATTGGAAGCAGGTGACATTAGCACAAATACTGCTGTACCAAAAAGAGCACACTGGTAACAATGGAATTACATGTCAACAATGGTCTGCATAGCAGCTCTTATAAACACTGGAACATATGTACAGTAGATGTATATAGTGTTATGGTTAACCCCCCTATGCAGCTAATCCAGCCATCTATTTTGGGACCTCTGTTGTCCAAAAAGGAGATTGTGGAGGCCAGTGGTGACCATTGTATTTATTCCCATTTAACAACCGTGGTGGGACCTCCGGTCAACCTTCACGCACTATGGCCTGCAGGTAGTCCGTGATTTATGAACATTTTGAGTTATGAATTTCCGTTAGATATGAATGGACCGCGGTTCTACTTCCCGATTCGATCATGGAAGTAGCTCATGTGTATTGTACAAACAAATAAAAGTGAGTAGGCCTCGGTTTCAATGGATCAGTCCGGAAGCACGATGTTATAAAATGTCTATCCTGTAAAGCTGTCCTATAAAGTCCTAAGATATGGTGAATAATCCTAATTTCCGAAAATCCTCAACAAGACAGAGTTCACAGTCCAATACAGTGGAAAACAGCTCTGAGAGAAAATGGCGCCCGGGATTCCTCTCGTGATTTAAAGGTGCAGAGACAACATTTTACTGTGAGATTAATTTCCTCAGGTGCAGTTATGGTTTTTGGCCACATGATGGCAGTGTGGGGAAAGAGGACAGATTTATTTAGGTTGATTGACATGCTTTACATTGTATATTCGTGTCAAAGGTGTATAAGACTCACTTTGTCATACTTGAGAACAAATCCGCCTTGCGAATGAGCTCCCGGAACAGAAGTCGAGGACTATCTGTACTTGAAAACGCTAATTAGCATAATCTGCCTGTCTTTGGGCTATGGGGGGAAACCAGAGTACCTGGAGGAAACCCACCAAGCACGACTCCGAGGCGAGAATCGAACCCTGGAGGTTCGAGGCGACAGTGCTAGCCACTACACCACCATGCCACTATGTAGTAGCACCTAAAAACCTCATGAGAACTCATTTCTAATTAATTTTACCTTATAACTTGGTTACCAAGAAATTAATCCAAACAGGCCACATTAGCAATATGCCGCTATACCAAAAAGAGCACACGGGTAAGTGGCTTAACCCCAAGTTGTTCTGGACAGGCGAAATGGAGTCACATGTCATCAGTGGTGTGTGTAGCAGCTCTGATAAACACTGATGAGTCTTAACATTAAATCCATGGACAGATGAAGTCAATAATATTGAAAATCTTGTTACATTGCCAGCTGTCAGTGTGTTTTGTATTCAAGCATTGGATTCTTTTATCATCTGTATATAAATGATCAAACAATGCAGTTACAATGGTTGCCCTTGAGTCCGAGGTATAAAGGCAGTCCATTTTTTTTCAATCATATTATATAATATTGCGACTTTTAGAAAAAAAGAGCGGCTTCTGGGTCAGCGTTGTTTTCCTGTGCTGATTTAGAACGTCTCGTTTTCAAGGGTAATTAAAATTCAAGTTAAATTGCAATTTATTTCTCCGGTTGCACGCAGCTGGGTCCGAAATCTCTTTTGTCCTTATTTGTGAGACATAACGAATTTATTATGGATGTCATTCCGCATAACAGATGGAGCTTGAGAAGTCAGTCATTAAATTGCAGTTCTAGTCCCCGAGAGCCTGAACGCTGGGAAGAAAGTCTTTATTTGTTACTTTGGCCCGTGGCTGTGTCTCCACACTACAGCAAAAACGTCAGTGCTGGGTTTTTTTTGGGTACGGAAATGCAACAGCAGCGGCGCGATGGCATCAGAGAGGCCCCCGTTTGACAGCGCTCGGTTATTCGAGAGATGTTGCTAGGATTGCAGAATTTAGTGTCATGCTCCTCATGAGACCAGGGATATGTTTAGAGAAGTCACATGTCTTTTATTTGACATTTCATCATTTGTGATGGACAGCTAATCTATCTAAGGAATCAACTGTTCCTTCCAATTGCGAGTCAGGGTTATTAAACACGTTTTACACGTGTTTCTGTTGCATCGCTCGAAGAAGTGGAGTTTCTGTCTTTTTTTAGTGTTCTTCTAGAGGGCGTGTCTTCACCGGTAGACACACACATGTCCACATGTCATTCAAAATGTGTACAAAACCACTGGCTAGATCATGCCTTCATGCCAGCTAGCTAATGACATGGAGCTGTTTATTCTCTTGGTTTTTTTTGTGTGTTTTAATACCAAACCTTCAACCTTTCATGTCATCTTGTCATATCCATCTCATGTCTTTAAATCAAATGTTCACTGTAAGGAAATATCGCTGGTTCCCCAGGAAAGCATCCATAGCTAGCAGTTGTCTGCTTTCGCTCCATCGCCGCCGTCCATATACAGTACAGTACTTACACCCAGTGTTTCCCGCAAACAGAGTATACTCGGGCGAGCCGCCAAAGTAAATTGATGGCTGCCCAAGTATATTTGTGCACCCTTTTTAAAAATCTGTTGAGGAGAACAATGCCATCTGGTGAATGGGCTCTTCTTTGTTAAAAAATAAATAAATAAATAAAATAACAGGAAGATTAACCATTAAAACTCCGGTAGCACAGCATTGGTTAATGACCAATTTAAAAAAAAAAAAAAAAAAACTAAAAACAAAAACTGCTTATAAGGAATTCCTGCCAACGTTTCTTTTTACAAAAAGAAAATATGGGAATGATGTGTTACAAAATACAATTATTATTATTATTATTATTATTATTATTATTATTAGTAGTAGTAGTAGTAGTAGTAGTATTTAGTCACAGAAACACCTGAAATCAACTATAAAACAGGTGATCTTATCAATCTGTACTATTTCTTTGCCTATGTGACCCTGTTTTTTTGCCCCGTCGTTTACATAGTTGGTTAAAATTATATACAATTCAGTTCAACATATTGCCTAGGTTCTCCTGAAAAAAACTGTCACTTTATATTGCAAAATCTTGACCCCTGTATAATAATAATAATGAAAATAATAATAATAATAATAATAAAACAAACATTAAAGATGGCCAAAAATGCTCTGGTTTTTAAGTGCTACATGCTTTGACAAACTTGACAAATCTTCGTACATCTAAAAGTGTTTAGTTCTTAATGTTTTTTACTTTGTCTTCCTCTTCACATATATATATATCAGGGCTTGACATTGGCACCCGCCCACCCGCCAAATGCGGGTAAAATTCGGCTGTGGCGGGTA
>JAQMYL010000012.1:31793279-31833659 GCA_030014365.1 Clarias pachynema
AAGGCTGAATGGCTAGTGACTCCGGAAATCCACTAGCCACATTGGCCAGTGAGCAAAAAAGTTAATGTCAAGCCCTGATGTAGATGTAGTAGGGAAGGGTTAGTACGCTACCTCCGCAAGTGTGTTTCTTCTTCCATTCTTTTCACTTCCGTTAACAGTTTTGCTCGTCATCTCTCTCCGGCCGTCACTGTACATCACCTGCTCACAGAGTCAAAGTTCTTCTCTTTATCTTCTGGAGTCTAAGCAGTCAGTGTGATTGATGCTTATGACTTTTACCAGCTGTGCAATACTGTTTATTACTAAATGTAAGGGCTTGCATATCTGTAAGAGTATGTTATATTGAGAGGCGACAATATAAAGTAGTCTTGTGGGTCTTGAGATGTTTTAGATGGACCTTTGATACAGCAGGTATATTTCTTCATCTCTCTCTCTCTCTCTCTCTCTCATATGAACCTTTGTAGTCAACATTTACATGCACATTCGCACACTACAGGCAATTTGGGAATGGCCCTAAGCCCTAATCTACATGCCTTTGGATTGTGGGAGGAAACCAGAGAATCTGGAGGAAACCCACCAAACTTCATGCACACAGACCCGATGTGAGAATTGAACCCAGGACCTGGAGGTGCAGGGCAACAGTGCTACCCTCTAAGCCACCGTGCCGCAACACACACAAACAAAATGTGTGTATATATCTCCTTAACCAGGGTGTGTTGGTTTCAGGAACCCAAAATTATTCACTGGAAGAAGTGTTCTTACATTTTCCTTCATTTTCTTCAGTCCTTCATTTCCTCCAACAGTCCTGTCGATCTTCCCCAATTCATTCAATCCGTCCGGTACCGCCTCCATCATTCTCCCATCATATAATGTTGAATTAAAACTATTAACTGTTATAAAATGCAATAACATGTTTGGCTTCCTCGATTCAATGTAATTGGCAAGCGAAGAAAAGCATTCCCCTCCACCCGTGTGTAAGACTTGGCCGTGTCCAGCCCATCCTCCATGTCTTCTCAGCCATGCAGCAGTAACCGCAGGTGTCCGGCAATAGCATAGTGCATACGTAATGAATCGAGGACGAGAAAAGGACAGACCAACATTAAAAAAGGAGCAAAATCTCTTCCCTGCAGGAGGCACGTCCTCATACACCCCCTGCATTGGTGGAGCTCTCACCCCCCCACCCCCAACCCAATTAATTGGGTAATTGGTGTAAAAACTACCACCCTGTCAACCCCGTCATTAAATGTCCTTTCTGCTGTTCCTTCTTCACTGAAAATGTTCATAAAGGAAGCCATGATTAGCAGCATGATTAGTCTTTTTTTTTTTTTTTTTTTAATCGTCGGCCCCTCAAAGGGTATAATTATTACCTCAGTGGCTTATATTCGTTTTTATTGGGATTATGCAGAATATGGATTTGTGAACAAGATTACGTTTTTTTTTTTTGAACGGCTGCCCCATGACACATACTGTATTTGCAAGATGGGTATGAATTGCATTTTTTTTTTTTTTAACTACTTTGAAGCATAAAGGCTTAGACTAAGCAGCAGCCTAAGTGCAGAAGCATGCATTTAAAGTCAGAGCCAAATGGTCTACATGATCCTTCCCGAACAAGCTATATCGATCATCTTGTACCTGAATTATGAACCTGACGGTGCTTTAAAATCGCAGGCTTACAGAAAACCGTATTCATGTCAAGTGTGTTTTTCCTTTTCGGAATGTATATACAGATTCCTTCATTACGGCTCAATTAGACACACTGGGTCCTTGTGTAGCACCGAGTCAATATCAGTTAATTAATTCGAGCAAGCTTTTCCTGTACAGTGCTCGAATTCTATCTTGTTTAACACCTCCTTGAATTAGCATCAATTTAACCTTGTAGTTTAATCCGGTTTGCAGTTAAACCCATTACGTTTTTTTTTTTTTTTTTTTGCTTTAGATTCTAGTTGCAATTAATCCCTCTGATTTGTTTTTAAGCTCAGTTGCTTGGGTTCGATTGTCATTCGTTCAGTTCGAGCTGGAATTCTAAAAATTGCACAAATAAAGCTGTCTTAATTGTGCGATGTGTTCCAGATGGTTTGTTGATCTTAATTCAGTCTCTCGTCTTTTTAATTGACAAGAATCTTTATGCAGATGTACAACTTGAGGATAACATTAAAGTTCTGATATTTGATACAATATAGAAATGAATAGGACTGTGCCAGCGGGTTGATTAACCGTATCAGTGGCGGCAGTGTTGGGTGTAACGCGTTCGAGTACTTGGATTACTTTTTTGATATAACGAGTAATCTAAAGTGTTAGGTTCGCCATTTAAATACTCAGTTATTTAGTTATATTTTCAAAAATGTAATCCGTTATTCAGACAATTTATGTAATCCGTGAGCTAAACAGCAGTGATTCCGTTATTATATATAAAAGTCGTCCTACTAGTGACGTGTAAGTGCCATGTTGATTCTTGCGAAAACCAGTTTATGTAATTTTTGTTGTTCAGGACTTAACAATAGTCCTGAGGAAAACTATATGTAGGTATTAAGACCCTCCTCTAGCTTACAGGTCAGCTCCACCCAGTAGTCGATATTTTTATACTTTTATAGTACAGACACAGAACAGACAGGACAGATGTGTGTTAGAATTAGAGCGTTGAGAGCGTTACAGCAGTATGTGTTAGACATTTCATAACAGACTGCTTTCTTAATGAGAGAAAAATCGAGCTGTTTTTGTGAAAGTGCAGATCTGTTCCTGAGACTCAGATCCTGATGTCTTACTATTTTTAAAGTTTTTTTTTTTTTTCAATTTAAACACACTGCAAGGCTAATGTCGCCAACTCACTCACTCATCGTCTATAGCTCTTTTATCCTGTACTCGGGGTCATGTGGGACCTGGAGCCTATCCTAGGAGGCTTAGGGCACGAGGCGGGGTACACCCTGGACAGTGCCAATCCATCACAGGGCACAAACACATACACTTATACACTACAGGCAATTTGGGAACGCCAGTTAGCCTAATCTGCATGTCTTTGGACTGTGGAAGGAAACCGGAGTACCCAAAGGAAATCCACCAAGCACGGGGAGAACATGCAGAAACTCCATGCACATAGAGACGGGAATCGAACCTGGCCGGGGAATCGAACCCGGACCCTGGAGGTGTAAGGCGACAGTGCTAATCACTACACCACCCATGTCGCCAACTATAGCTTGTATTGCAAGCTGAAGCAGGACAAAGCTCCAGGATGGTAGTTTTTGAGAAATAATCATATCAATCAGAGAGTTGATGTGAATTGGTGAATATTTAAGCCAATTTCATAATTTCATGGGTTTTTAATTGCAATAGATCTATTATGTGTCGTTTTTCAGTTTTAACCTGTCGTGTAGTTGGTTAATGCGGAGCTACTGTACAGTGTTTCCCACACACATCGTATGTTTAGACGGGGCGCCGAATTACAGAAGACTGACTTCGGCACAAGTATATTTATCCACCCTTTTTAAAAATCTATCCAGGAGAACGATGCCATCCACTAACTCAATTAACTAGTAATGGACAGTTCCCCCAACCACTGCCGCTCTTGTTCCTGTTTATCCTGATGCCGTGAGAGTGGTGTACTGAGAGGCAGTAATTCCAGCCGATGCCAGTTTCCGTATAAATAATAATAACGGTCGCACTTGATGACCACAAAGTTTGCTTTTATAAAACCCAGGAAGATTAAAACTCAAGTGGCAACACGGCATGGCTTAATGACCGATGGTGCGGAGGGGACGACACTTATGTGCTTATATGGATGCCTTGCCGCTGTGTGTCGACGGAGAAGGCTTCAGACATCAGTCTGTGTTTTCTGATATGACAGATTGATGTCATGTCGATCTTTCGTGACAGATTGACGTGACGTGTCCCACTCCTATTAGAATTTCTATCGGCCTAAAGCTCAAAGCCCGTTTAAGCTCCGTAGCAAATTAATCCTCAGATCCCTTGCCGTGGTGTCGGAGTTATCCGAACTACTGGTCCAAAGCGAACAGAGACCTACAGTACAGTAACTAGCCTTTCTAGATCTTTATAGGTTTTTTCCCCCCTCTTCCTGACGTCAGGTGTTTCATTCACAGCCTGTTGAATTTCCTGCATTTCCTTTCTTTCTAACACCCATGCGAGAGATGGCTTAAAGCCAGCAATCATCTCTGTGCGATCTATAAGGAGTGTGCAGCCACCAGGGAGGCTGATCATCTGATCATGTGCTTAGCATGCCATCGATAGCTTTGTCCTTTTCTTCGCCATGGATTTTTTTTTTCCCCCTCGAGGCTGTTTTTTTTTCCCCTTCATTTATGTGTTGTTGTACCCCATTTTACAAGCGTTCTGACATTTTCCATTTCACACGGGTTAAAAAGCCAAATAGCTGTCGGTACTCTTATATAGTGCTGTTGTCGTGTAGGATGAGCTTATGATTGCCTTATCGCTGTTAGACATCTTTTGAGCCGCCTTCCCATGTGCGTGATCAATATAAAACCCACAGCAGCCTGGGAGAATGATCATTTGCTTAGCTGGATATTGAGCGGTTAGTCCTATTTGGCTAAATTCGGTGCCAGCTTGTCTCTTCTCTCCCTTACATTTGAAATTCATGATGAGCTCCAAAAATCTCCTTCCTTTGCTCATTCATTTTAACATCCGCCATTTTGGCATCTGTTGTACTTCAAAGAGCTACTTGGAACGCTGCGATGCCCGGCATCACATTTTTGAAAAACTTAATACTTAGCTGCAGGCTAAGTGCATTGCATTGGTTTCTCTGTTCTCGTTAAATACCGCCACCGATTTAAACCCCTTCCTGTGGTTTATGTGTATATCTGCTCATTTAGAGCTGAAAGTAATAACCATGGCATTGGCACATCGCCTGCTGCACCGCTTATCTTTAGCAGGAGTTTTTTTTTTTTTAATTGTGGTGAAGAGGTTTTTTTTAAAAAAAAAAAAAAAAGGCATTTTCAGTTTAATTTCAGGAGGAAAATCTCTTTTAGCATTAATGGAGTTCCTGGCATCCTGGAGCAGCACGTCTCAGTGTGAGGTTTTTAATCGAACAAACCTCCTATCATGTGCAAAGCCACTCGAGCAAAGCAGCAAGCAAACATGCAAGCAATCAAGCAAAAAATAAACACGTTTGATTTATTACACACGGCAGGACTTGAATTTATTATGAGCACATGCTTATATTGCTTATATTTTCTTAATGCAAAAGCAGAAACTGTTGGATGCCAAAATTTTTGATGGGTCTGGAACCTTGGTTCTCCACTTTTATAAACGTTTGTACATATGAAACTTTCAGATTTTGCTTGTGAGTTCCTGGGAGGCCAGCGTTTCAGAGAGTCCGAGAAAACTTTCTCCCTTGATGGTATCCGAGCACTAATTAAACGCTGGGATAAGTGCATTAGTGTAGCAGGGGATTATATAGAGAAATAAAAGGAGGTTTTACTCTCATAACGGTGTTCTGTTATTCCGCGCATTTAAGGGTTTGTTTTGAACGCCACTCGCACAGGGACCGCTGTGGGCGAGTGATGACTTTGAGCCTATTTAAAAATTTATTGGGAACTTCCTCGGATTTGTTTAGTGCTTCCTAAATGCGAGGATCGATCCGTTGCTCTGGAGTGTTCGGTGCTTTTACTTGATGTAGTATGACAATGCCCGCCTTCCCTGACAGCTGGAAATGTGCTGAATTTAAAACGCGGGCAGATCGTTAGACGTGAACCTCATGAATTTTCAGAAGGTCGGAATTGTTCCGGCTGTGCAGCGTTTGCTCTTTTTATTCCCCCCATCCTTTGTGTCATTTGCACCTTATAGCATTAGATAAAGGCCTGTGTCGGTTTGCCGCCGGCGTAAACGGACATGCTGGCAAATCCTTATTAATAAATGATAGGGTGCCTTTTTTTGAATCCGTCTGTCCCTTTCATTCACTCTTTCTTTATACTCTATTCTATCCGTGCAATGTGTAGACAGTCGACTGCATTGTCCTCAGCTGTTTACAATTATTTCGGTGAACCTGCAGCTCCGAAACGAAAACTTATAAACCGAGACCATAAAATCACAAGATAATTTATGGTTTTTATACATAAAAAAAAACAAAAAAAAACATACAGTACAAAGATACAGATCATAAGCTTCATGATGACTCAACTGATACCTTAAGATTTTAATTACAGACTGTAGAAATCCAAGCTACAGATACGGATACCAAGGACCTGGTGACCGTTTCATCCAAAGCCTACTTGCAATCAGAATCTCACTGTTCAACTTGAAACATCTTTTATTTAATAGAACAGCATAAAGACGTATGATGCTTTAGTGATTTTATAAAACATGCATATTTAACAACATGCAGAGGTTACAATAGAAAGCATCCTGAACGATTTTTCTGCGGATAACAGGTGCTAAATAGCAGTGTCGTGTTCCCTCACAGCAGTCGCTGTGTAATATCAGCGCTCCAAAGACGTCTTTGTTTGCGCCGGTCCGACAATCCAAGCACACAAGCTGTCGTCCCACGTCAAGTGTCGACCGCATGCCCTTCCGCCAGCGGTCAAAAGTCACCCCCCGGGGTCACACAAGAGCAGACGTGAGACAGCCGTGACTTCGGGATGCCGTTGCCGTGGAGACGGTGACCGATTCGAGACAGATTGATCAGCTAAACAAATCGTAACAGCCATCTGCGAACACAAACGCGGCCGCAAGGGTTATATAACTGTTATATGTTCAAATGCTACTGGGAACAAAACACTCTGGATCATGCTACTATTCCAATTTTCAGCTCGCTCGCGTTCGTCTTTGCTAACGAGACCCAGAAAATAAATGTAGCTTGTCATGTCCATTATGAAAACGTCGTCCTAAATGAATGTAAACAATCAGAGCCGGTCAGGTTGTACAGGAAGTGTTTTTTTCCTTCTTTCTCGACTTAACTATGTAATGGAATGGAGATTTTAACAGCACTCATCCGTACTGACAGTTTTTTGCTGCTACGCTTAACATTACGTTTAAGTAGATTCTGGTGAAAATAATTAGTATACCCTGGTCTGAAAAAAAAAGAAAAAAACACAGCTACTAAAATTTTTGTGTACACATTATCATGAAAAAGTATTTGCCCCTTCCTGATTAGTTTATTTATTTTGCATATTTGTCACACCTCAATGATTGAGATCATCAAACAAATTTTAAGATAACCCGAGTAATTACAAAATGCGTTTTTAAATGATGATTTCATTTATTAAGAGAAAAAAACCCGTCCAAACATACCTGGCCCCATGTGAAAAGGTAATTGCCCCCTAAACCTAATAACTAGTTTTGCCATCTTTGGTGGCAACAATTGAAGTAAAGCGTTTGCAATAGGAATGTGGAGGAATTTTGACCCGCTCTACATTGCAGAATTGTTTTAATTCAGCCACATCAGACGGTTATCGAGCATGAACGGCCTACAAGGGGGCAAATACTTTTTCACAGCACTGTGTGTGTGTGAGAGAGTGAGTAGATACAAAATTTTTATTTTTTAAAGTTTTTATTATGGGAAAAACTGTCCAAATCTACATGGCCATATGTGAAAAAGTATTTGCCCCCTCTACTATGGGAAAACAAAATAAATAAAAAAAAATCAGGGGCAAATACTTTTTCACAGCGCTGTAATACAGAGTCAGGCAAAAAAAATGTATACACACTTCTGGAAGCGAAAAACATGTATAAATATTTTGATATTAAGTTTATTACTATACGCCATATATTGATATACTGTTTATGATGATAATGTTTATATTATATGAATAAATATATATATATGATTTTTTTTTTCACTGAAATGTATATATATATATATTTTTTGGCTGACTCTGTGTAAGTGTGTGTGTGTGTGTGTGTGTTTGTGTGTGTGTGTGTGTGTGTATAAATATATAAAACATATGCACGCGCTTTGGCTCTCTGTCGGAGGGAAGTGTAAAGTGTTGTCGTGACGAAAGTCAATTAAGGCCGATGTGTTACTATAGATGCACGGATGTGTGTAATTAAATTTTTCTTTCAAAGCAAAGGCTAATTAGGTTGAAACGGAGAAAAGAAAAAAAAAAGTAGATGTGCAATGAAATTGATATCGCCTTGTTGATTTTTCTTGGCCAGGGCCAGCCAGTGGGTCAGTGCGACTTCAGCAGGCGTCTGCTGTGTATAGAGAAGGAAATCATCTTCCCTCGCTCCGAGAAAATAAAGATGGGTCAAATCGACAAGACCAAGGAGCCTTTCAGCGTCAGGAACAAGCCATTCTTCGACCTTCATGTAGCACGGAAGGTATGTTTTTATTTCTTTTCTTTCTTTTTTCGTTTCTTTTTTGTTTAATCCCGTGATACATCAATAATGGCTTTTTATTAAACAGGCTTGCTTTGATGCACGTCTGGATATTAAAAGCAGAGCATAGATTGTTTACTCAGAAAGCATCAGGAGCACCTTGGGAACTGGTACTTTGTCCCATTTTGACCCTCCGCCGTTTCAGCACACTAAACAAAGAGCATTTAAGTGACGGTAAACCACCGAGCCTGCATTAAACTGTGTTGTGTTGTGTTTTGTGTCACTTTCTGTAATTTGCCACCAAGCTCACCTTAGACAAAAGTCACACCAGGTTCAGTGTGGGTGTCTTCTCACACATCCATGGCTTTCTCGCCGGTTGAAAAGTGGAAAGAGTAAAGGCTACGCCTCAGCGCTTATATTTACTTAATTAAATCAATCACAGTAATCTTTCAACCCTTACTAATTATCACAACTGTCGAGCCCATGAGAACGCACACCAAGCGCACCAGTAAAGCAATACTCAAGAGCAGAAGAAAAAATTGTAAACACACCTTTATCCTAAACGGTTATATGTTTACACATTCTGTGAAAAAAATTTTTTTTTTCAGCTTTATCATAAATTTTTATGTGGATAAAGATTGAATATGTATAATAAGACTTGTTATTGAATCCTGACACTGCTGCAGTCTATAGTATTTGTAGGGAGCATGTTTACAGGTTTGCACAAATGTGAAGAGTTAAAATGAAAATCATATTAAATGAAAAGGAATTTCTTGCCAATGTTTTTTTTTTTTTTTTTTCACTTTGCAGTTGCGAAAACGTTCCCGAACTGTAAGTTTCTAAACCGATGTTTTATTTTCCTCAACGTATTTCTGGAACTTGTCATTGGTTACTAGATCTGGTCTCCAATTTCATTTTCTTTTGTTATCCAATCCATCAATCCAGCCACTGTTTAAAAAAAAAAAAAGTTTGTCCTTGTTTTTTTGGCCCTCGCACATGAAACATATGATTGAGTTCTAGACAGCGTCTTTAGTTTCTCTCGATTGTGATGTGTTTAACTGTTGAGTATTTTAGAACTCGTGCATACTGAATCTGAAGGTGATGGGATACGGAATAAGTGCTTTTGTTGAAACGTTTACATTTAAATTTTAATAATTGTTAAATGAAAGTCAGTAGGTTTTGTTTTTGGTTTGTTGAACCGATTTGTTTCCCAAGAAACCGTGAATATAAACCTGTTTTCTTGGACACCTGGGATACTGCTACTACTGTTCAATCGTGTATTTGCTCACCGTTCACTGGTGATGATAATAATAACTGTGTTTGAACACAGCAAGAAATGTTTCAGCACCTAAAATGTAATCTTTCTTCAAGTCTGATGTCTTGTTAAACTCATAAACAGAGTGTATTGACTCAAAAAAAAAAAAAAAAAGAAGTGCTTGGCAGCTTAGTCACTAACATTTGGAGCACCAATGGTGTATTTTCTTTGCTCTTGAGTAAGGCTTTGTTTGCATTAACATTTCTTTCACTGAAAGTACTTAACACATTTGTTAACATGAAGAAACCATTAATAATGTGGTCATTTGTTTCATTCATTTCATTCATTTCATTCATTCATCATTTCAGAACACCTGATGATTCAGTACATTCACATCATCGGCTGACTTCTTTTTATTGCCACATGTTGCACGTTGCTGAGTCTAGACCTGACCAACTGAAGCAACTCCAGATCATAACGCTGCCTCCAGAGGTTTGTACAGTGACCACTATGCATGATGGGTGCATCGCTTCATGCTCTTCCCTTCTTATCTTGACGCACCCATCACTCTGGCACCATTTGGCACCAATGGAAAAAGATCAGATGGTCTGATGAGTCCAGATTGACTCTATTCCAAAGTCCAATCTTTATTCTCCCTAGCAAATCAAAGCCTTTTTTTCCTGATTGGTCTTGTTCTTATGGCTACACAGCTGTTTACCCTCGATCCTGAGTTCTCGTCCCATTGTGTTGCTTTTTTACGTATAAGTGGTCCATCACAGATTTATTTCCCCTAACATTCCTTCCACAAAGTTGATGTTAAAGGAAACTATTGGAGAACCTTATCTACAAACCTTTTGGATTGGACCCTATTTTATGACTGGATTCCAATTCATTCACAGATTAATTTAAGAGTGTTTTCAAGGTTTGGACCTTAGATTCCAGCTCAGATGTCCACTATGTTTCCCTGCAAGCATGTCCGGTCATTCCTTCCACTCTTGTTGAGGACATGGCCTCTACGGCATCTAGGATACAATAAACATCTATGTCTTAGGATTGGTCTGGCATCTTCCTCAAGCATTCCAGTCCAGCTCCCCTCTTATCACTCATCTCTTTATTGCTGCATTCTGTTTCACTTTGTTTTCCAGCCTCATATGAACAAGTCTATTACCCCTAGTCCATCTTGGGCTCCTTTGTGACCTCATTTGCCAGGCGGCTTTTTACAGGGTGAAGTCATGCTAGCTCGTTCTGGTGGCTGAAAGAGTCTCTTTATTCTGTGACCATCTGCTGAACGCGGAGCGCTGTCTGAGACAGAGAAGAAGAAAACAAGAGAGGAATAGTGCGGGAATCCGGTGTATTTGTCCTGATGGATAGATATGCCTTCTTCTCCCTGTGAGAAAAACAATCGGGAATTTCCCTACGTCTCCTATTTTCATTCCAGACTACAGTAAAGCTCTTCAGAGCCTCTGTCCGGGAGGGTCACCGCGGCCAGCGCGAGTCTCGTTCGTAATTTCATCAGTCTCGGGAATTCCCGGGTTTGCCATTCCAGACAGAGACCCTCGTTTGTATCGCAGAAACATCTGCCAGAATCCCTTTTTCCTTCACAGACTCTGAGACCAAAACAGCAAGTTCCAAAAAAACCCACTGTGTATATTGCGTCCTCTCTCATCCTTTATCATCATAAAACGGGACCGCAGCCCGGCAGCTGAATAGAGGAAGATGAGTTTATATCGGATTAGCTTCAGCCCGAGCCAGTGTTAAGAGCCCATTAGAAAGCCGCGTAGAGAGGAAAATGGAGGTGATGCAGAGCCTCGGAGTCATGTTAAACAGAGAAGGAAGCCTGGCCCTCGAATGCCCTCGCTCCCAGATAGCGGCGCGAAGAAAGTCGATGCCTGTTCAGCGGCTCAACGAGGTCAATAAAGGATGAGAGATCACTCGTGAGAAACACACATCTCAAGTGGACCCACAGGTGATGCACACTGTTGCTTTAGTGGAGGTAATTAGTGCCGAGATTAAAAAAAAAAGGAGTTTAAGTTTGGTTTAAATTCAGGAGACTCTCAGCTGATGGAAAAACTTCAATAACAATGGTGTACTCTCCAGTGCCATAGCTGTGGGACAAAATTAAATTGAGAAACACACTGATTGCTGATGATTCTGACCAGTACTACTGCCGTGAATAAAGTGAACCATCGCTATTACATCCAATTAAAAAACGATTCGGTCCCCAACCTACAGCAGATTTTTAATCATGTAGAGTTGGTTCAGAGAGGTAATTTGGTTATACTGTGTCCTTAAGTGTCTGTAACCTGGGACTGCTTGTTGAAGTTCTTGGTTTATACGCAAGGTCTGGTTGCCAGTCGTATTTTCACTAAATTCGTTAACAAATAACAGGTGATCTTTTCAGAATCAGGACACCACATGGGGATAAGTTTGTAGACAGCTGACCAACATTTGAGTTGTCAGGGGTAGCTCAGTGGTTAAGGCATTGGACTACGGTTCGGGAGGTGCCAGGTTCAAATCCCACGACCATCAAGTTGTCTCTGTTGGGCCATTGATCACAACCCTTAACCCTCAACTGCTCAGATGTATAATGAAATAAAAATACAAGTCGCTCTGGATAAGGGCGTCTGCCAAATGCCTAAATGTGCATGTGAGGGTCTTCTACAAAATTTTGCCTCAAAATTATCAAGAAAGATGTTTCTGTATGCCTTGACATTAAACTCCATAAAAGTGAACCCATGGATCACTTAGAGTGAACCGGAATGTTCTTTATGGTCTTGCTGGACATGATTAATCCAATCCTCACACTCCAAAGTGTGAAGGTTACTAAAAGCAAAAGTGGGAACCACTCCGTATTAATGCTTATTGGTTTTGGATTATTGGATGATCAGTGCTCAGGTGTCCTTATACTGTACTTTTTTTTTTTTTTTTTTTTCATTTTATAGTGTGTATGTGGAGATATAAAGTAACAATTTGCTCACAGTTGAACACATGAAGAGAAAATAAAGACATGCGATGACAGAACACCAAAGCTCTTGGCGGAAATGTGGGCCAGTGAAATCCTTCTGTCTTTTTTTAAATTTATTTATTTTTTTTTACATAAAATCCAAAAATATATTTCAAAATTAATTTATAATAAACAAACAACTTGTTTTTTTCGGTATTCCTAATCCAAAGTAGAAAAAAAGAATTGGCTTGTTTTCTGATTTCTAATTTTGTGCTTAAAATAAAAAAAGGAAAAAAAAACATTCTAGATAAGAGCTCTCACATTTAATATTTTCCTTTTTCATCAGACACAAGCAGCATTACCCAGAAGGTTATATGTGTTTTTTTTTTTTTTTCATCTATTTCTCCATTGATTTTTTTTCCATTTCTAATAGTTCTTTCTACTTTCTCTAGTTCTAATGAAAAACGAAAGAACGAGCGATAAACATTTCCGGCGACTTGGTTACTTCTTGCTTTATGGTGCTGCATTAAAGCACCGCACTAGAAGCGTCGTTAGAAGAGGATAATGATCATATAATGCTGCATTTCTATTCATCTTTATGATTGCGCTGACTAGCAAACAAGTTCACTATACATTATTCACATATTTACCGCGGCTTCGCCCGCAGCCGAAGACATCGGAGGGATAGCTCATAAATGTATGATTTTTGTTTCCCGTTCTCACACACTTTATAAACGGGGTTTTTAGAGCCTCTTAAACAAATTGATTGTAACTAATAGCCTCATGTTGACATTTCCGAACTTTTCTCATAATATTCCTCTGCGTGAGGATTTGAACAGCTAATGAGATTTGCCTCATAGTGTTCCTCTTTTATCTAAAATTATCTCCTTTTTAATTAGGAGATCTACAGCTATCTCTGTTTGACTTCAGCCCTGTATCCAGCTGAGATATCTTCAGGAATTAGCCTAGTAAATCCCCTGTTATTCGTTCTCGTCAGTTTCTTTGGCAACCGCGTGTCCTTGTCAATCCTTTTTAAACACCGCGTGTGTATCAACGCCCGTGCCACGGTTCGCGCCGTGAAGTCTTTCAACAGCTAATGAAAGACTGATAATTAGTTTTGTATAATTGAATAGCGAAGGTTAAAAGCTAAGGGTTTCTTTACTTATGGGCATCGTTAATAAGTCCCAAATTATAAGACAGTGGCAGAGAGGCTAATAGCATTTAGATTTCTCAAATCAAAGAACCCACAGGTGATGAGGTTTTGTCATCCCAGTGCGTAATCTGTTAGTGACTTGCACATTGTTACTAAAATCCTGCATTATGCAAAAAAATTAAAACCAACGTTGTCTTAAAAAAAAAAAAAAAAAATAAATAAATAAATAAGTCATTAGATACACTGTATGGCCAAAACTAAAGTCACTCCCAGTATGTGGTTCTTCCCCAATCTGGTACGTCAAGGTTGAAGCACACTATTGTAAAAGATGGCTTTGTGTGCAAAACAAGCTCAATGAAAACACGGTGTGCTGACGTTGGTGCGGAGAAAACCGAGACTGAACCTGCATTCGGGTTCATATCCCAACAGCTTCGCTCCTAAATCTCATGCAAAGCCTTCGCAGAAGAGTGGCAGCAAAAGGAGCGTGTATGGCGGCGATGATCAGGTGTCCACAAACTATTGCCCATAGTTTGTGGACACCAGATTTGCCAAAGGAAAGATGTAGAGAGAAGAAAAGTCTCCCTTTGTGGAAGCAGAGCAAGCTTTCCATCCAGGGTGAAATTGAATTTTCCGAGACGAACGCGTACAAATTCTCCTCCTGCGTTCATGCGCGCTGGAAGATTGAAGGGTTACCTGACGTATCGGCTGCCAAATTGGAGTGCAAGAAACTGTGAAGGAAATGAACCGCTTTCCGAAGCAGCGCCTCACCGTTCTTTACTCCGGCTCTGTTTTCCATGCCACATAAAAATGAATAACAACAACTCTTCTGGACTATATACAGTACATCTCGCATGCTCTGTTTGATGAGACATTTCTTTTTCTTAGCTTGGAGAGAAGGCTGCCAGTGGTCACTTCTGAGAGCGTCTCAAGGTCGAGGCTGATTGAGATAACCTTTCAGCTTTCGGAGCGGATGACAGGTTTTACAGCGAGGGAGTGAAGTGCCGAAGCTTATTATAATCTTCATGTCCACGCCGTGCCTGTCTCCACTGTCCTTTTTATTTCGACCTCTCTAACCATCACGACACCAAGCTGTCGTCTGAGCAAAAGCAAACATGGAATTAAACCGGTGTTACTTTTGTTTTCGTGAAGAAAATTTGCATTAAATCTGCGCAAAACCTTTGTCCTTGGAGCCTGATTAAAATGTTACAGCTGGTGTTCTCGCTCTAAGTATAATAATGAGCCTAATTACAAATATTGTATTGTTGATAAAGCCTTATTAAAATGTCTGCGACCTATCAACCGTGTAGTACTTCGCCTTAGGGTTAATACTTTATATTACATTCCGCGCCGATGCCACACGCGCCCGGCTGTTCAGCCGCTCGGTAGTAGTTTGTGCTCTAAAATACTAATGGTTTAAAACTTGTTACTTAAAACGCAAGATAAGCATTTGGACTGTTTGTCTACCTCTATTGCATAAGCCTCAAGTCTAGTCATCAACCTTTTTTCCTCACGCAACGATGCCATCTCACGCACTCGGAGGCGTTGTTCAGAGGGCAGACTATTCCTGTATGCTCTCCCTTTTTTTTTTTTTTTTTTTTTTTTTTTGTTTGTTCTTGACCAAAATCGAATTTGAACCATCGTCTCCTTGCTGAGGCTTTTTCCTTGTTGGAGGCACTATATACCTTTTCTCAAGTCTTCGTTCCTTTAGGTATGACTATGCTGTATATTGTGACTCATCGAGGAGGTCACACGGCTCAGTAAGAGTCAAAAATAATCCAGCAATAAATACCGCCGGCCGCCAGGGAGCTCAGTTATCGACATTAAGCTGGCGGATATGAAACTAAAACTCATCTTTCTCGCCGACTGAAAGTCATTTCTTCTGAGCAAGATGTTCAATGCAAGAAACGGTTCTGGCACCTGACTGCAGAAAATGAGGTGCCAGTATTTATGTGAAAACCGTCCAGCCCAGTTTTGATGGGTGGAGAGAGCAATTTGGATGTCTTTCACCGTTTTGGCAGGAGACCAGTGACCAACGCAGGAGTAAAGAAAGAACGAGCTGGAACCCACATTATGGTGCATTTTTCTCTCTTTCTCTCTCTCTCTTTTTATTTATTTATTTATTTATTTTATTTATCAGACTAACAGACATATTCGTTTGTTACCTGTGATCAAGCCTGTTTTTTTTTTTCCAAGCCTCCTTGAATTACACAAGCCATTATGGATGACAAAGTCTTTATCTCCATTCAGTTCTGAAAAGTTACATTTCTTACTCTGCAGGCTTTGAGCAATTTAGGAATTTATTTATTTATTAAAATTTTTTTTTTTTACGTTTAATCCCTCTTCTTCTGACCTCATCTCAGAGATGAGGCATGCATACAGAATTCTCCTTCAATTTGTATTTCGAAGTCTTAAGACCTTGCCCGCCTTCCTCATTTTGCTAATCTGTCATTTGGTTCACATAAAAAAATTTTTTTTAAGTCTCTGATGGAAGCACAGGGTCTTATTAAATCTCACCGGCGAGGGTTAATTTAACCGGAGCGAGTTCAGAACGAAGTGCCTCGTCCGTTAAAAACACGGACATAGTCTTCAGGATCTGCCCAAAAATATAAACTGTCTCTATTTCCATCTACATTAAAGAGGTCCGTTTCAGGTGTGTTGTGGCAGTTAAGAGACCGGGAGTTTCCAAAGTGCTGAGGGAAGCTTTCCAAGCGGTGTCCAGCTGGAGACCCTGCTGTAGCCCTCACCACACTGTCTGTCCCATTATGCATCGAAAGCACAGTGTTAATTTTTCAACCCAAATGTCTGTGTTGTACGCTCAGCAGATCGGTGCAGCAGCTGCGGATAGAATATATTAGACCATCGCTCTTTGCCTCATTCTACCTTTGTTTTTTTCCCCTCCATCTCCTCTCTGGGGATTAGTTGGAGACACTTTTGCGTCAGGATTCAGCTGTTGATGTTGGTAACATTCAGCACTTTTTCATTGTCTAGAGAGGTATTCAGAAGCTTTACATCTTTTTCCAATGCAGCACACACCTGAGTCAGGTTTTACGTCAGGAGCTTGCTGCTTGCTTTCTTATTTAGTATTTTTATTTTTTACCTTAAAAAAAGTTTCCAGAGACAGTGTAGTAGAATGGTGCGGATGAATGTCCCTGTGGAGTGACCGAAACTTTGGGAATGTATTCATTTCCCTGATTGTCCTGATTTGATTGTTTCTTCATGGTTTAAGAGTTTGTTGTGTTAGTTAACCAGGATAAAATGGTAACATGTACACCGATAAAAACCAACCAGCTGAACTGAACAACTCTGATCACCAACTGTACACCAATGGTGACAGGATCATGGGTGCCCAAGGCTCACCAATTTGGCTACTCAAAGCCCAGTTTATCTGGTTCGATCCCACAGAAAAGCCAATGAAGAACAAATCAACCAAATTAAGGAGGTACCAGAACACCCAGTGCACCACAACCCTGCAGACAAAGACCTCAAGGTCATCGACCCAGCCTCATAACTCCCCGGATCCCAATCAGATCGGGCACCCAAGGCTCACCAATTTGGCTTTCCAAAGGCCAGCCTATCTGGTTCGATCCCACAGAAAATCCAATGAAAGACAAATCAACCAAAATAAGGAGGCACCAGAACACCCAGTGCACCAACCCTGCAAGTAATGATCCCATGGTCTTCAACCCAGCCTCAAAACTCCCCAGAACCCAATCAGATCGGGCACTCATGGCATGAACCGGACAAACAAGTCTGCTCCACATAGGCCACACCCTGCAACCCACAGCACCCAAATGATGCACCGACACCACATCACCCTCCCAGAGACCCTACCGAAGGGGCCAGAGCCTCCTTGGTGGCACAAGGGGAACCCAAAGCCTAGGTAGTTTTAATGTTAATCTGATTGGTGCATTTATACAGCTGGTTAGCTAGTTACAGCAATACAAATGTGAGATGAAAAAAAAAAAGAGTACAACCAAAACTTTGTGCACACCTGACCATCACATCCATACGTAAACCTCTCCCAAACTGTTACATACAGTAGGAGGTCTTTGTATGGTCTAGAAATGCCATTGTCCATGCCTGAAACCATGACTGAAAACATGGTTCTCCGAGTCTGGAGTAGAACTTGAGTGTCCTCCACACAGCTCTGGCCTCATCCACCTCCTTTGGTAAGAACCTGAACCCCAGAGCTAAGGAGGACTATGCTGTAGTTTTGGAATGATTGATGGACAGCTGTCTTCATACTGTACTACATTTTGGCCATAAGTGGTGTGTACAGTATGTCAGGTTCTCTAAAAGAACTTTCCTGCAGATTCTCCAAATATTCTCAGTAAAACTTAACACTGAATTCCTTCTAAAACCCCTCCTGAGATAGAAGGAACAAAGCGTTCTCAGTATTATTGTAGTAGATTATTTTTTTCGGCGTTGCTACTGTACATGAAGGATGTTCAATTTCATTACCTTTGAAGGTGTTTTTGCTTTACAGCATTTCTTCCCATGACTTTTTGACTTTGTACCAAGGACTGTTTTTTTTTCTTCTTTTTTTTTTTTTCTCTCTTAATAAAAATGCGGCATGGACTGACACTTAAATTTTTATTTTTTCATTTTTTATTTGTCCTTACTCTGCACCTACACATTATCATCTTGATGGACTGATTGAAGCGTGGTTATGCTCAGGGAACAGTTATTAAGTTGTCGCTCGAGTGGAGAGATTTTTCATTTATTTCTGTCTTTTTTTTTTTTGTAACCAAGGTTTCTCCCAGTTCAGTGTAATGCATTTGTTTTCTAAGCAGTGGGCTTGTCATATCTGAAGTCACATTAATGAGGTGTTTGCTCAGGCTGCATTATTTATTTAGCATTCTGTCATCGCGCTTTGACTGAATGTAGGTGTGCAGCGGGGAGGTGCTGATGTGTTTATAATAGCGAACAATAAAGAGGACGGTCCTTTATCAGAAAAGACAGTAGGTGCGCTTCAACATACGCCACTGTTAGAGATGCATTCATTAAGTTTTCTGACTACAGAGTGAACTGTTGATAGATTGAGCGGCGTGTGTTGGAAGTTTTGCATTTTTGTTTTTTTATCATAAATGAAATGCTGGCCAGGGGACATTTAGTTCTGCCGGAAACACTCTGTTTTGTATATGGTTTTCTGTTTTCTCTTTATTCATACATATTTCATGCATTATTTATCAAAGCAAAGACTAACAGTTTTTTTATTCGACATGAGATGCACGAAATGTGAGTAGAATATTAAACAGAACAGGTTTTTTTTGCTCATCCAGCAGTATGCTTATCTTGGGTGGTGGTAGTGTATAATTTCAAGAGTTTTTGCTTTTCTTTTCCGTCAGAATCACAAATGTCATTCTACAATATTATAAAGGGCAATAAATATACCAGTGAGCATTATGTCCTAAGCGAGGCGCGAAGCAAGTGATAAGCAAACCATTGGGATGTCACAGTGGATATTTACTAGGAATTTGATACTGATAAGAATATTGTGGGTAAAATAAATAAAAACGAGTCTGAAACAGTATGTTGACCAAATTGGAGGTGACCAAATGCAGTACATGTACTCAGTTGTGGCTCCACTTGAGTCAACCATCTGGCGAAAAGTCACTTAAAGGTGAACTATATTGTCAAAAGTATTTGCACGTCTGCCTTCCCATGCGTATGAACTTGAGTTAAATCCAATTCTTAATCTGTAGATCCGTGTGATGTTGGCCGCGCCCCCTTTGCAGCTATAACAGCTCCAGCTCTTCTGGGAAGGCTCTCCACAAGGTTTGGGAGTGTGCTTTCCAGAAGCCCATTTGTGAGTCAGACACTGATGTTGGACGAAAAGGCCTGATTCGCTGTCTCCACTTTAATTCATCCTAAAGGAGGATGAGAATCTATCAGGTTAAGGTGCAGGCCAGTCAAGATGTTCTACACCAAACTTGCTCATCCATTTCGTTATGAATCTTGCTTTGTGCACTGGTAACATTGCGCAGTCACATTGGGACAGGAAGGGGCTGTTCTCAAATTGTTCCAAGTAGGGAGGAAGAAATTCTCCAACATGTCTTGGTACACTGAAGCATTAAGGGTTCCTTTCACTGGGAGTAAAGGGGCCGAGCCCAACTCCTGAAAAACATCTCCACACCAGTTCCAACATGACTGCGCACCAGTGCACAATGCAACGTCTATAAAGACATGGATGAGCGAGTTTGGTGTGGAGCATCTTGACTGGCCTGCACAGAGACCTGACCAAAACCTGATAGAACACCTTTGGGAAGAATTGGAGCAGAGACTGTGAGCCAGGTCCACATCTCATCCAACATCAGTGTCCTCACAGATGCGCTTCTGGAAGAATGTTCACACAAGTTCCTATGCATGGTAAGGCAGGCAAGTGAATACTTTTGGCAATATAGTGTATGTCCGACACTCTGAAAAATGTGTCTATTCGTTTTCCTTTTTCCGTCACTTCTTTGACTATTCATTCATTTATTTTTCTTTATAATTTAATCTTGGTTTATTCAAACTAAAGGTGACATGTGCTTCCTCTATGATATGCAGCTAGCGCTATCCACCCTCTTCTGCAAACATGAATGACTGGTCAGTGCATTTCTGATCGACAGAAAAGAGGAAGCAATACATCTAGGGCCATTAATTGATTTAATACCATAAAGTGCTTATATTGGTCTGAGTTTGCACAAGCACCTCGAAAGAAAACGCTGCGACGGTCTCCGACCTCAGCCTAAGGGTTATATTAGAGTGAGCTTCACCTGATAGACTCTGCGCTCATGTCTGTCGTATTTCAGACGAGAACTCAACATGAGACGCTCTAGAGCAGATGCTAACCGCAAGCCCGCGTTGCAGCAGTTTGTTTATGCGACGTTTAAAATTAAACAGTGTTGATTTTGATTACTGCTAAGTTGTAATTCAGCGGGATGCAAGCTTTTTGCAGATAAATAATACAAGTGCATTTTGGCACTCAGCACCACTCCACAGCAAGAACATCATCTTTCCAATTTAGGCATGCGCTGACTAAAGTGTAAAACTTTTGGAATGAATTGTATCATTAGGTCAAAGTTTGAAATAGTGTCTTCTTTTGTAGATTTCATGTTAAAAAAAACAGTGATGCATGCAAGAGCCTTTGTGAGAGAAATACAGTTGACTAGGTGGGGTACACTGTATAGTGTACCGTGGGAGGAAACCGGAGTACCTGGAGGAAACCCTTCATGCACAGGGAGAACATGCAAACTCCACACACACAAAGACCCAAGGCGGGAATCGAACCCTCGACCTTGGAGATGCATGGCCACAGTGCTAACCATGACGTCATCGTGCCACCATTAGGCTAATCAAATTATTGAAAAAATGATCATTTGCAGCAGAAAGCAGTCAGTTTTGCTTCCTTGACTGTCTCATCGTTGTCATTCAGACTCCAGCACTTGATAATAAAATCTGTAATAAGTAGTCAAGTGTAGAACCAGCCAAAGAAACCCCATTAGTCGAAGATAATCAAGGCCAAGGACAAACGTGCATAGATTACTGTCAGTTTTGTTGATTCAGGCCTTTAGATGAATCATTTGCACTGATCCGTGCTGACTACAACTATAAAATCTCTCGAGGCAGCGTTTAAATGCCTATTATCCTTAGTTTAATGGGTTGCTACAGTAAATCTAAGCAGCAGCAGTCCAGACAGGTTCTTAAATGCCAGCATTAAATCAGCTCAGACTTTCGGCATCAGGGGTGCTTTGACATTTGAGCTGAACGTACACTTGAACTCAAAGGCGGTAAGAATGGTACAGAAACTGAGATACACCCGGTACAATAGAAATCTATCTAACCTTTATGGAAGGAAGGAATGGATTCCACTGCAACGCAGAGCACCTACATTGTTTTAGTTTTTCTTTCTTTCTTTCTTTTTTTTTTTTTTTTTAAAGTTTCTTTTTTCTGACTGATCTTGAGATACAGGAATCTGGAATTTTTATTCATCTTTTTTTTTGTTTAGATACATTTTGTTGTACAGCGGCAGGTACGTTATCCATCATCACTTCGAAAATGTCAGAAGGACGTGGGACGGCTCGGGCGTTATCCACACTCGCCAAGACCTTTTTGTTTTCCATTTCCTTTGGTTTTATTACAGCTCATCTGTCTTAGAAGGAGGCTCAGGCGAGCCATTTGTCTCTTATCTCGCTGTAATCCACAATCTCCCTAGAAACTACCATGACATCATTAATCATCCTTATGGGCAATTGCTGTAGAAGATCGTTTTCTCCTTTTATTTTTTTTTTTATATAATAACTTTTTTTTTTGGGCTTTAAACAATTTCACTTTAATGACCGTCGATGTGCAGCGATTCGTGCTCAGTAACCAGCAACCAAGCGGGCTGTTACACAAGCCATATTTCTTTCTAGCAGCGCTCAGTACAACCAGACCGCCACAGTTCCTAGAGACATACACGCCATTTAGACTATTTAAGGATATTTATGAAAGTATCAAATGACACTATGGTTTTTTAAAGCAACTGTTTGGGGACAAAAGAGCAAAAAAATGTAATGGTGAGATTTGAAAGATTTCTAAAATAAGATGGCACAGTGGGATGATGGGATAGGCAGATGGGGAGCGTTCAGATCGAAATGGGAAATTTCTGATGAATAAAGATGTAAAACTGATATACATTTGCAAAAGACGTAGCCACAGTAAAGCATTTAAACAGTGCAAACGTACGTCTGTGAATGACATGACATGGTCGAGCTTTAGATCGGGAAGAAAAACGTCTGATCAGTTTGACAATTTGATTTTAATCTTGGCTTGGTTGTTGGTGCTGATAATCTTTTAGGAATTTCACACACAAATATTTAGAGGTTATAGGGAATGATGTGGTGTACCAATTCATTCATTCATTCATTCATTTTCTATACCGCTAAACCTGAAGCCTGTCTCAGGAGACTTTGGCGCATGAGGCAGGGAGTCAATCCATCACAAAGCACACACATTGACATTATGAACAATTTGGGAACAATAGTTAACTATAGACTTTGGGAAGAAACTTGCAGACTCCACAGCACACAGACCTGAGGACAAAATCAAACCTTTGACACTGGAGGTGTGAGGCCACAGTGTTAACCACTTTAAACATTGGATTTGTGATGGAGCTGTGTAGAAAAATGGACGGCTCCCAAATGCCCCTCCAAGGCACGGCTGTGCATTCTTCCTCCTGTCCACCACTGCATGTTAAGGGGGACCTTTTAGGCAGATGCGCATCTCCAATCTGTGAGAACTATCGTCTTTGTCCACTTTTCATTTTTGTATCGGTCATTTTTGTCAAATTTTGACAAAAAAAAAAAAAGTGGCTAAAAAAAAGTGCAGTTTCTCAAAGGAAACTTTTTTTAAGCTTCAAAGCTACAAACTGTGAAACAGAACATACGGAAAAGGAGTGAAATGAAAGACAATAAAGCGGCCTAGAATGCATGATCCGGGTTACTTTTCAGCTGCAGCATTTTGCAGACCTCTAAGACTTATATTAACTTGTTTATGACGGAGCATATTATGTGACCTTTAACAAAAGACGAACATAAAAAAGTTATTGTTTTTATTCACTTCAGAGATTCATAAAAGATGCAGCATATTCATGGTAACACCCCTATTCCCACTAGAGTACTACAGTTATGAAGCAGTTATGAAGCATAGTAAGTAAACCCTCTTCCTTATCACACTTTCCTGCTTTTGAGAGAGAGAGAGTTTTTGACAGTTTTGACTCAGCACTGGTATTTTGCCTACACACTAAGAATTTTATTTTGAACAAAATTGGGTTCAGATGCCTATGGAAGGGATTTTTCTACCAGGCCAAACCTTGTTTAGAGTCGTGTTGTGTGTGTGTGTGGTTTTAAAAAATCCCCCCCCCCATCCCCCACCCGCCGAACCTTGACCTTTCTGAGATGCTGCAGTATCTATACCCCATCGTGTCGGGTCTAGTTTTGGGATTTACAGGAAACGTAATTGGTTTTCAGCAGCCACTTTTTGGGCGGATCAGCAAACACACAATGCTACACACACTGACTGAGCTTCGAGTAGAGCTCTGATGCATTAAATCTCAAATTCCTTCCTTATCTAGCAAGTTGCTCGGTGTCCTTGGTAGAGTTTCCAGAAGTTGTTGAATGGTTTAATAAATTGTTCAGCTTGAGGTAGAACGTGGCCATGAACACGTACTTGTGCGCGCGCGTTCACGTTCTCATTAATCTGTATTCTTAGCAGCAGAGCTGCTTCGGCCGTCCGAGTCGACAGCCTTGATCGAAAGAGCTCCGCTTTGAGATTTCATTTGGTGTAAATGAAGGACAGAAAGATAGAAAAGGGAAAAAAAAAAACGAGTCTCTTCATACAGCATCCAGAACATTCTTTCACAGCTCCTTAGAAATCACTCAACGTTCGTTCGGTTATGCTTCTCGATTTTAAATTCTTGACTCGAGACGAGCGTTCGAGCGTGGCCTGTTACAAAAGGGTTCGGGTCAGTAGCTGCAGCGGCTTCGTAGTGAAGTCCAACGCGTGGGCCGCTCCAGTTGCAAATCAGTGTGAAGAAGGACGTCTCTCGGTTTATAATCGACTCCTTTCACTGTGGCTTCCAAGTTTCATTTTGAAAAAGTCACAAAACTGATGTCTGTTTCATGTAAAAAGAAGAACATTTGTCCGAGCAGATGCGCCTAATTCGTCGACGATGAAAGGAGAACTCGTCAGAAAGTTGGTTTGCTCAGTTGTTATTAGTGAATCAAAAGTAAAGTAACAGCCGCTTAGAAGGAGTCTAAGATCTTCTAGCTTGTGTATCTGATTATGATAATACAAGAAATATCTGTGGCTGTCTCATCAGATGTTAAAGTGGCTAAATTCTGATTAAAAAAAAGTAATAATAATGGGTTTGTTTTGGTGAAATTTTGGGTTTTTCTACCTGTAACATACTTTGAAACTCAAATAGAAGAAGGCAGTAAAATATGATCTACATTTCTCATGTCATTTGCAGGACGAGCTGCAAGTTTATTTATTTATTTAAATTTTAGTTTGCCTTAGTACATAACTCCACATGTGTTCATTCATAGTTTTGATGCCTTTAGTGAGAATCTGCCAATGTAAATGGTCATGAAAATAAAGAAAACACATTGAGTGAAGGTGTATCCAAACTTTTGGCCTGTACTGTACGTTTATGTTTATCTATGTGCTTGTACATTTAAATAATCGTTTTCTGCCTGACATCGTTTTGGCCCCTTTTTTTTTTTTTTTTCATTTTATTTATTTATTTTTTTACAACATTGCTTCAGTTCCATTAGGTTTTTGGGCATTTGCTTGTGCTCAGCTGGTCGCACCACAGCATTTCAGTTGGGTTGAGGTCTAAACTTTGACTAGGCCATTCCCAAACTTTTACTCTTTTTTTATTTTTCATCCATTTTGATAAAGAGTTACTGGTGTGCTTCACATCAATGTCCTGTTGCATGACCCAATTTCAAGTTACAAATAACTGTAGAATGTTGAACTTCCAACTGTTTGGAAATGGTTTTCTAACCCGTACCAGAATGATGTGCAGCAGCCGTAGCTCCTGTAAGACCATTGCTTATGCTTTTCCCTCTCGTCATCGTGTTAACACACACCTGCTTCCTCCAGACCAGCAAACCGCCAAAACCTCAAATTTTTATACATTAAGTAAAATTTGTCAAGAAACTGTAAATAAATTTGACTACAATCAAGATCTTATCACTTAGCAAAAATATCTTTGGGCAATGCAAATCGTACTTTCACTCACTCAGACTCTCTTTGCGCCAGGTTTGCCAGATCACACCAAGACATTTTTACTATGCAGTGTAAAACTAAAACAGGCCAAATAATATCAGTACTAGAGCCCAGACTGTACCTCAAATATATACACTCTGGTTCACTAATATTAGCCATACATTTTTACCAAAGTAATAAAAGTATCCCTATTATTATTATTGTTATTATTATTATTATTATTATTATTATTATTATATAACTTTAAATACATTTCTGTTTTATAAGTAATAAAACACATTACAAAATAATATTTGTCACTGTATAACCAAAAACCATCTTTATTAATCTAACATTTGAGACCGTCTCTATCCTCAGCGGGACCTCAGTGTAAAGTAATACAGAATTATTCCCAGTGATCTGATCAAACCCCAGAACCCCAACTACTCGCCCAGTTTCATCACCGTGTGTGTGTGTGTGTGTGTGTGTGTGTGTGTGTGTGTGTGTGTGTGTGTGTGTGTGAGAAAGAGAGCCTCCTGTAATTTTTACATCTGCTGTCTCATATTGTTTCACCTCACACCTCTATCAGTCATTCCTCTCCATTTTCCTCTTGCTTTTTCTTTGTCTCTTTTCTTTCCGTGCTCTCTCTCTCGCTCCTTTTTTTTTCTGCTTCTTGTTTCTCACTCTGCCTCTTTCATCACTCTTTTTTTTTTTTTTTGGATTTCTCATTACTCAGTGTTCCTTCTCTCACACTTTCTATTTGTTCTCTCTCATTTGTATTTTCTTTCTCTCTTTCCGTTTTATCACATTTTTCTCAGATTTCTCGCTCTTTTTTTCCCCCTCTGTACCTTTTCTCTTATTACTATCTCTTTGTCACTCTGTCTTTTCTCTCTCTCTCTTTCATCTCTCTCATTTCTGACTCTTTCTCCCTGCCCCCATTTTCTCTCTCTTTCTGTCCCTCTCCTCCCTCTCATCTCAGTTACCTTTTCTCTCTCATCACTCTTTTATTTTTCTTACTTTCTTCTTTCATCTCTCGTCCTCAACTCTTTCTTTCTTACTGTTCCCTTCTCTCGCTCTCATCTCCCTCATTTCTCTTTTTCTTACTGTCCCCATTCGTCTCTCTCCTTTCTTTCTTATTTTTCTAGGTGTCTCACTGCCCCTTTCTCTCCATCTCTCCTTTTTTACGGTTTCTATGTCTTCTCTGTCTCCATTTTTTTCTGTCTCTGTTAGTCACTGTCCCATTTCTCTGCATCTCTGCTTTATCTCCCTGTTCTCTCTCTCTCTCTCTCTCTCTCTCTCTCTCTCTCTGATCTGCTGTCCCTGCTTCCTCCATTTTCTCTCAGACTCAGTATTACTCTCATCTCTCTCCTCTCAATTTGGTCCCCCCCCCCCCTTTTTTTTTTGGTCGTGTCTGTTGTGTTAGTCAGCATATTAACTCTGTCTCTCTCTCTCTCTCTCTCTCTCTCAGCTCCTTGAGGGCAGCTTCACCTCACAGGTCAGCCACGAAGTGGACGGCTTGATCTTCCAGCCCATCGGGGTGAGTGTCCCCACACACACACACACACACACACACACACACACACACACACACACACACACACACACACACACTGAAATGCCAAGTGAATGAATCTGAATCATGGTTAACAGTAGATCAAAGCACTATAGGTCTTTTCTTCCTTAATCCTCTTTTTTTTTGTTTTGTTTTTGTTCTGTGGAGCTTCGATTGTGTTTTATCAGCATAAGACCAGGCTCTCACACCTTTTTTTTTTCTTTCTCCTCCATCACTCTGTTTGTGTGTGCGCGAGAGAGACTGGGCATGGCACTAACACGCTGTCAAGGACACGCAGGTTCTAGCAGCTGTGTTTGGTGACACGTTCGCTCTGTTCATCATCACTCAGCTGATGACGGAGTGACAGATTGCAGGCAGGTGAATGAGGACAGCATCAAAAGGGCTCGCTCGATACCATGCTCTTTCTTTCTCTCTCTCTCTCACACACACACACACACACACACCCTCTCTAGATCCATGTTTGTAGTGAATGAGGAGGTGAGTGCAGTGGCTTGTTCCTAATGTTGTTGTGTAAGAAGCCGTAAAAAGCTGAGAATAATAAGTTTGGCCAGCGCTGAGAGACTGGAGCAGGTGGCAGAGGCGAAAGCTCATTTTTCATTGATGTGAATTAGTCAAAGTTTAAAGCAGTTTTTCGTTAGAAGTTTAATTATGTGATTATTTTTCGAATCAAGCCGACGTTGCTGATAGTTTGTCTCCTTCCTCCTCTTTTCTCATCTCCTCTTCTCATGTCTCATCTCCTCTCGCCTTGTCTCTTCTCTTCTCCATGAGACAAGACGAAAGGAAAGGGAACAAGAAGACGGAACGAGACGAGAAACGAGACAAAGCGACAAGAAGAAATGAGAAAAGAAACGTCTGGTCTCCTTCCATTTTCTCAGTTCTTCTCTTTATTCCTGCTCATCTTGTCTTTTCTGCTCATCTTGTGTCTTCACTCTTCTTGTTGTCTCTTTCCCCTTTCTCATCTTTTCACCTTTCTTCTTTTCTCACATTTTCCTCATTTTCAGATCTCAGCTCTTCTCTTTTCATTTTTACTTCTCAGCTCTTCTCTTTTGCTTTTCTTCTTTTTTTTTCTCCTTTTGTCTCTTTTCTTCTACAGTTCAGTTCAGTTTAATTAAGTAATTAAATTAGCTATGGTCACGGCCACATAATGTATAAGGTGAATGTATATTTAGTGTAAGCAGGGACTCCAGCAGGATTAACTATAACAGCATAACTAAAAGGGAGAGCCAGAAGGAAACACAGACATGAGGGCTCCCTGAGATGTAAAGCAACCGATCACTTCACCATCAACAAACCTGAGTGATCAATGAGAGTGGTGAAGACAGCATCTAAACATATTGAGACTGTGTCTGAGTCCTGAACATTAATTGAAAGTCTATTCCATAACTTTGTGGCTTTGTAGGAAAAAGCTCTGCCCCTGCTGTTAATTTCAGTATACAAGGTACTGACGAGCAGCCTTCACCCTTTGATCAAAGTAGTTCTTGGTTGTTTGCTTTTTTCACGTTGCTTTTCATCTCTTCTCACCACTTGCCCCTCGCTTTTGTCTCTTATTCATCGCTTCTCCTTTCGTCTTTACTAGTTTCCTCGTGTCTTGTCATGTCTAGACACTTCTGATCTCTTCTTTTTTTCATCTATGCTTTTAGTCTCTTTTTGTCCCTTCGTGGCTCTTCTTGTCTCTTCTAGTTTTCTTTAGTCACTTCTAGTCTCTTCTCGTCTTCTCTGCTCTTATGCCTTTTTTCTCTTTTTGTCACTCCTAGTTTCCTTGTGTCTCATCCTTTTTAGTCTTTGCTCATATTTTTTTTGTCTTCTTGTCTCGCCTATTTTCCTCTTGTTTTGTCACTTCTAGACACTTCTGATCTCTACTATTTTAATCTGATCTCTACTATTTTGTCTCTTCCTGTGTCTGCAAGTTTCATCTAATGCGTTCTAATCAGCCAAATTTGTGAAACAAATCCTGTATATAAAAAAAGAAAAAAGAAAAGAGTTAAATTGAGTGCGATCAGTCAACCAATTTAAGCTTATAGCCAGCAAAATTAATTTATAAGGAAATACTGCATCCATGCCACTAATCTCGCTAGACGATGGCAGTAGCCATGGAAACGTAAAAAAGATACACCCCATCATGGCAATCTGCATATCTCTGATATCAGCAGATGAAAGGTACTCTAGACGCCACTCGCTCTCCTGACACTCCCATCAGACACATCTTGTTGAAATTTCTAGCAGGATTACAGATGGAAAAGGTCAGACAAAAGAGTACAAGAAGTGTTTTAAACCATATAGAGATCCATGTCGTCCGTCTGGTTTTTTTTTTTTTCCCCCCTCTCTGACCGTCTCAGTGGGATTTCTTCTCACAGATCTGGGGTTGACACATAGTCAGTACACGTCTCCCTCCAGCAAACAAACAAATCCACAGGTCATCACCCGGCTCGCTAAACAAACCGTCTCTGTCGCAGTCGCATGTCATATCTGAAGTGCGGTTGCATTTGCATCGAACGTTCAATTGTCTCTGTTTTTCGGTAATCCAAGATTTAATTTATTCATGATTTAAAAAAAAAAAAGCACTAATGAATAATGCAGCTGGTCAGGGACGAGTGAGACCTCACTCATTTAAATTCCACTTCTTCCTGACGGTGTGAGTCATCGGCAGCCTTCTGATTGTGAGCGAGACTTTGAACTCGCCAGCGTTCACTTTCTTCTGCCGTTCAGAAGTTGTTTGCGCGCTGACCGGGAAACGCATAATATGTTTCATCAAGAACAGGCGGTATTGCTTCTGCGATGAGGACAGTGTGCTCATCATCGTGTCATTTTGTTTCTCCGGTGGAGAAAATGAGTGTGAAATTGTTCAGGCAGAAACGCATCGTTTTCTTGAATCAGGCAGAATTTAAATATTAATTTTTTTTGGTAGTGAATCAAATCAGCACTGTGTGTAAACAGGCTGACATGCACATCCTGTGAGAATGGCCTGAGAAGATGCAAATCAGTCACTGGGACTCAATAAGAGCCTCTGTCCCTCATGTTTGCTGGGATACGACGGTGAGTCAAAAAATTATCCCGTACTCTGGCTGTAGAATTTATTTTAATTAACGTTTAGAAAAGACAAATGAATAATTTTTCGACATCTTGCTTTTCAGTACACTTTGGGCATCTGTCAACAAGCTTCCATATTCCCTCATTAGAAATGGTTTAGGCTGAGCTGCGAGCCACGAATGCACCGCTACCTTCACTTCTTCATCAGGAGTGAATCTTCGTCCTCGTAGTGTAGTTCTGCTTTCAGGTGACCAAATAGGTGAAAGTCTGATGGAGTGAGATCAGGACTATAGGGAGGATGCTGTATAAAGAAAGGGTTTTTTCTTCTGTACTTTTGATACTGCTCTTGTACAGTATATTGTGTAGTGCCACCAAACACCACTGACCCATTAAGGCATGGACTACGCAAGACCTCTGAGGGTGTGTGCTGTGGTGTCTGGTTCCCGTTGCGAGGTCTGAGATCATCCCATACGCGCTCAATCGGATTGAGATCTTACTAATTACAGAGCTCTTCTGTGAGGTCAGAACAGACAGGCTAGGCTTCGTGACACACCGTGCATCATTCAATCTTGGGTCTTCATGAAGTCCTTCATTTAAGCAGGTAGTAGGGGCTAACCACTGTTTTGGAGATGGTCTGACTCGGCCGTCTAGCCATCACTTGTCAGAGTCACTCAGATACTTACGCTTGGCCATTTTTCCCGTTTCCATCACATCAACCTCAAGAACTGACCGTTCACTTGGTGCCTAATGTAGCCCACCCTGGATATGGATGATGGGTGTCAATGTGACACGATTATCAACGTTATTCACATCACCTGTGAATCGTTTTAATGTCATGGCCGATCAGTGTTTGTGCAAATGAAAGCTTCATTGGATGGAGTGGTGTTTATAAAAGTGAGTGAAAGTTGGCTGTAAATAACAGCGTACCCGTTTGAAATGGAAAGAATTAAGTCAGCTTAATTCTCTAACAGAATCTGGGAGGTTCTGTTTCGTGCTCTGGTTGATTGCCCTGCCCGCATCTGGCGTTGTGTTCTCCGTGAGGAGCCGAAGGCAGATTGCTCGGAGCTGCATTATTAAAAGTGTAATGGCTGAGGATATGAGGCGCCTGATAGCGCAAGGATTTCCTGTTAGCCTGACTAATCAGGCTGGTGTGCATGTGTGTGTGTGTGTGAGAGAGAGAGAGAGAGAGAGAGAGAGAGAGAGAGAAAGAAAGAGAATCAGGGATTGTGTTGGCAGAGCCCCCCGGCAACAACACACACCGCTGAACTCACCTCACCGCCCACAGAGGACTTCAGACGCTTGCATGTCGACTTCTTTCATCCCCTCGTTTTACCCTTACACTCACACACTTTCCTTTGCTGCCACCTTTCTTCTTGTCTGTCTCATTTTTTTTCGCCCCACTTTCTATTCCACTCGCTTTCTTCTCAATACTTTTTTCCCACCGTGTATGTGTGTGTATGACACTTTTTCACCTCCTCCTACACCAAGGAACATTAGATCAGCCAAACCAGGAAGTAAAACAGACATATATATATATATATATATTTTTTATAAAGGAGTGAGGCCAGTGGTGCCCAAGTATATATCGCAACTGATTTGTGATTATGTACTCAGTCGTGCACATCTCCTATTGCATGTGGGGTTAGGTAGTTTGACAACAAATACTCCTGGAGTAGTAGACAGTCAAGGGTAATAGAGTAGCATTATGGAGTCTGGAAACACCTGATTTATGTTTTTAATAATCTCAGAACGCTTACAGACCTATTCATCTGTATCAGAGCAAAATTGACACTTTTTTTTATTTTGCTTTGCTTTGGCTTGACACTGGACATGTAACTAAACCAAACCTTTGCAGAAGGGGCCTAAAACATCCTTGTAAAGACCTTTTTATTCTGCTCCCAAATGGCGTGACAGAAAAGCTTTTGCTTTATTATGGATGGATCGGTTGTGAGTTTGAATCCTGATGATGCAACACTATTCAGTGAGGGGGTGGTACTCTTTCTTGTCCTGTCTCATCTGTGATCTTATGTATGAGGAAGAAGGTGAAGCTCTTTACTTAGATGTTAGGGTGTTACACTGCCCTGTGATGCAGCAAGAGCAGCAGTTTGAAGAAATGCAGCAGAATGGATTGAAGCGTATGTCCAAGAAGGAAGCATGTGTCTCACGGGTTTGACACCACAACTGTGGTCAGAGCGTTGAGTTAGCCAGGATATAGCATCCCTGGAGCGGATAGGGTTAAAAGCCTTGCTCAAGAGAGCAATCAGCTTTGGCGGTGCAGGGACTTGAATCCTGACCTTCCAATCAGTAACCCAGAGACTTAACCACGTGAGCCAACACTGCTCACTCTTCCTGGTTGATGGGATTTGGCAGATGACTATTCTAAGGAAAAATATGGAGAAACATCCCCCAATACAGGTAGTCCCCGACTTGAGAACGAGTTTCGTTCCGGGAGCATGTTTGCAAATCCGATTTGTTCTTAAGTCAGACAAAGTGAGTCTTGTACACCTTTGGCACGAATATACAGTACAATGTAAAGCAGACCAATCCACTTGACTAAATCTCTGTCCCCTTTCCACATACTGCCATAATGTGGCCAAAAAACTGTAATGAAGCTCACACAAATGTAATGGTGTTGTCTCTGCACCTTTAAATCACAAGAGGAATTCCGGACGCCATTTTGCCTCAGAGCTGTTTTCCACTGTATTAGACTGTGAACTCTGTTTTGTTGAGGATTTTCCGAAATTGGGATTATTCACCATCAGGACAGCTTTACAGGTCAGCCATTATCCATCATTGAGCTTCCAGATTGATTCGCCTCTCCACACGTACACACATACAATATACCGAACTTTGGACATTTTGTACATTCACTTACACACTGAAAATATTGTATATATTTACTTGAATGTTAGTAAGTCTGGTACTACCTGTACATATGGGAGGAAAAACATATCAACACAAATATCAAACTGTACCAAGATGTAGAAATGACAAAACTCCCCTGAATTGCTTGCTATTCAGAAGAGACGCAGGATAATTACGGACAAATGGTGCTGCCTATCTGTCGTCACAGTGAGTGTGTGTGTCTTTGTTCGTGTATGTGTAATAGTTTCATAGATGGATATCTGTGTTTCTGCACCCGCCTCACTCAATACAGAAACTGATCCTGAGAAACCGATAAATTAATATGATTGAAATGCATGTACCTATTTATTTTCACGATTGCAACTGTGACTTTTATACAAATAAAGTTGGCTAAAACTAATAGAAAGTGCTAAGCATGTGTGGAAACCTCCCACATGGCAGCATGCAGCTGGTGAACCAAGAACGTGCCAAGAATGTGCATCAAGGCAGATCTGAGTACAGCGCTCATGTCTGCTTGAGGCTGTAGATTAAACGCCGTCTCGTCGAGGTCCGTGCGATCAGGCCGCACCCAGAGACCTTTTTTTTTTTTAACTCGCTGAATGAACAGAGACAAGGGCTGTATCTGTGGATGATTTGGCAACAATTTCCGCAAAAGGACATAGCTGGGCTTCTTGGATCCGAGCTCGATGAGCTCATCACCGAGTTCTGAGCACGTTGTGAATCACTCGACATTCTGCTCCAGTTAAAATCGCAGTTTTGCAGATGACACACTTTAACACTTCTTTGAGTTTTCAGACGACGTTCGAAAAAACGAGGAAGGAGACGAGCCAACCGAAGTACAGGTCATTACTCAGGTTTGATTGAAGGTACACACCGAGTTTTACCCCTCCTGCCTTCTCGTGTGTGGTACATTCCAGGGCTAATGTACCAAAAAAATGGAAACTTTGCACTTAAACCTGCATGCATCGGGGGAAGATATCATGGCTTCAGAAAAGTTTTTATGTTCCTCTTAGTCTCATGCTATAAATGACGTCCACACCATCAGGTCCCATGAATCATGTTTAAATCATGGACTAAGTTTACCATCACATGGTAATATCTGTTCTCTCTCTCTCTCTCTCTCTCTCTCTCTCTCTCTCTCCCCCAATGTGTGTGCCTGCTTGAAGCATCAGGCCATTAATGGGCCCAGGGCTGTTTTGGGCTGGATTGTGTGCACCTGTGGGTGTACGAATCCTGTTTTATGACTCATATCCCGTGGCTGCGTATGACATCTTCCATCTCTCCTGTGATGGCTCTGTGTTAGGCTGATGCATATTGCACCTGTACTTCACAAGCTGCACAGGCATACAACACCACATCCTCTCCAAAGTCTCCTCCAAGCTTAGAAATCCCTCAATTTCACTTTTTTTTTCTCTCCCTGCTCATCTATTCTTCTCCTTTTTCTGTCAGCACTCATAGCTCTATAGCTTTGGTATCCTTGGTTGCCTTTGAGGAGCTCCTCATCCCTGAATCCTTAAATCTGCAGTAGGGCTTTAACCAGGCACACAGAATTCACACACTGAAGACTAGGTCGCAGTTCAAAACCTGGGCGAATTGCCACAGATGTAATCCCTCTACAATCATTCCACAGAGCCGTTCTTCTTGTGTGGTAAGGAAAACCGTACTAATATGGCTAGCATGTATTCCACAAGGTATCATCAACATACGATTGAGATTGTCGTGCGTGCTGATGACAGTCGAGCTCTGTTGCTAGAAGCAGATATTATAACGAGTCAACAAGACTCAGACTGGCGAGTAGTCTGATGCTCAGTTGGTGTGAAGGTGCACAACATTTACAAAAAAAAAACAAACATTTCCCTATAATTACATCACCAACAGCTTCGAATTGATGACGCAAGGCATGATGATTCTGCCCATGTATTGATTCTGTTGATGTCAAATTCTGACCCTACCCATGTCGTAGTTTCCTCTTGCCTTTTCTGTTCTTGTCTCGTTCTAGTGGAACTCCGGCTCTTTCAGCATCAAGCTTTGCCATGCTGTATGATCGGAGATGCTTTTCTAGTCTTCCTGTAACACTAAGATAACATATCTTATGTGAGGATTGCTCTCCAGGGTATATTTTACAGCTAGTCCCCGACTTACGAACGAGTTCCGTCCTGGGAGCATGTTCATAAGTCAGATTTGTTCTTAAGTCCGACAAAGTGAATCTTATACGCCTTTTACACGAATATACAATGTAAAGCTTTACAGGGCAGCCATTTTCTTTCATCGTGTTCCCGGACTGATTAATTGAAACCGTTAAGGCCGACTCATTTCTCCCGCACCCGCCCCCCCCACACGCACACGTACAAAATACCAGACTTGAGACATTTTGAGACATTCACTTATACACTGAACATATTGTATATAATTGTAAATATTGGTACTGTATATGGTGCACTGCAGTGTCTATTGTTTCTACAATACACATGAGCAACGTCCGTGATTTGTTCGCATCTACTGTATGATTGTTCGTAGAACCGTGGTCCGTTCATATCTGTGGAAATTCGTAACTTGAATGTTCGCAAGTCGGGGACTACTTGCACTGGTTAGATATTACTTCCTGTAGAGGGGTACAATGTTCAAAAAGAGTCATTTTATGATGGCCATCTTAACAAATTATACAAATTCCATTAAAGATTGCTCTAGGAAATCATTTTTTTAAGTCTAGCTCCATGGACTTCAATCATCTGTGGTTGCCAGGTTTTTCTTTAAGCGATTAAGCATGGTTAGGGATTAGGTCTTTGCCTTTTTTTATTTATTTTAACTCCACAGCTCCTTACAAGCTTTAATGCAATAAATATTTTAATGACTGTCTAATTGTGGCCTTGTATATCATCATTATCTGTACCAGGCGCTTCTGTTTCTCTTTTGCCAAGTGTGTCTTATTAGAGCTTTATCATGTTTCATTACAGTACATAACATCAAAAGAGCAGACGATCCTTCTGCTTCTGGAAACTGTGGCTTAAAGTAGTGAGCAGGTGTCGGAGTAGGCTTGCTGCGTTTACAGACAGACCTCTTCCTCAGGGGAGGGGAGGGGAAGCGGAAAGGCCTGCGTGGTTGAACTGAGATGTTTTGTGTCTCACTTGAGATAATGTAGTCAGATATCGAAGAGTCCAGGAAGAACGAGAGATCACAAGGGATTCGCTAGGTGCGGGGTGAAGTTTCCTGTTCCTCTCTCTCCTCTTCTCTCCCTCTTTTCCTCATCATTACCATTGCTGCTGTTTGCAAAAGTCAGATTTTGAAATTGGTTATCAGATCATACTTAATGATTTAAACAGACAAAACTCAGTAACGTTTTTTATTATTATTTTTTTTTTATGCGAACAATGGGGAACGAGGGACCAGCCGATAAGATATCATGATTCCTAGGTGCAGCGTTTATATTGAGATTTTATAAATATCCCGATTTGATTTTAAACTTTTTTTTCCTTCAAGTTTTTTGTTACAATTCTAAACAAACTTTTAGAGGGGAAATGGAAATTTGCTCCTACCATACAGGATGCTGTGCTGACTGAATAGTTTAGAGTGCACCATCTTCAGGATTATACTTTATTAACACTTCAATTCCTAAAAAAAAAAAAAAAAAAACATTAGCAATGCATGAATTGCCACAAAAAAGAATCATGATACATTCTCCTAGGGAGATGTTCCTCTGTTATCTATTTAAAATCTCAACCTTGGCTTGATTTTCTTTTTCTTTTTTTTTGTGTGTGTGTGTGTCTCAGACTTTGAGACTTTGGTAGCAATTAGGCTTCAAATGATACTTTAAGCTTTTCAGTTCATTGTTTTTGAAGGCATCTTTATTTTTGTATAGACGTTTACACAGTGCTGTATTTAGGTGAGTGATGTGTCTGTGTAAAATATGATGAATTTCCTCAAATCTATAACGGCGTGTTCTAGAATTTTGACTTAATCAAATAGAGTATATAGAGTCTAAAATATTCCATGTTGATTAAAATCATAAAAAAAAAAAAAAAAGAGGTAGAATTACAGTACTGTCCAGAGGTCTGATTACTCCAGCCCTCATTTCTTCAGATTAAATTAAATTAAATTAAATTAAATTAAATGATGTAGATTAAATGAAATGAAATAAAAGGAAATGCTTTACTGTAACAGGCTGCAAAGTGCCTAAAAATACAATTTAAAAACTGGACTGTTTCTGTAACAACCTCAGCAGCGACCTCATTTCCCCTCTCGTCTGTTTCAGCCACTCAGCATTCAGCATCACCAGTATACTACTCACCGGCCTGGTCCTCTGTCATCATCTGCACCTGTTTCTCACTGGTTCATGCCTAAAGTTAGATGTTTTTTATGCTTGAATGATTCATAGATCACTGTGTGGCTTAACAAACAAAAACGATCCTCTGAAACTGCTCAGGTACATGGACTGGACTGAGCCAAAAATTTGGCAAAAAAAAAATTTGAGAACCTTTCAGGAAGCCTGGAGAACTATTCCTCAAGACTAATTTAAAAGTGCAAGTAGGCATGGCTCTCTGGGCGTAAATATGAAGAAATTAGTGAGTTGGACATGAGTGCGGAGACAATGCATTGAGTTGACAGGTTGATCTGTAGCGGTTAGAGGGACCAGATACTCATGCTTTCCCCTTCAATGACGAAATACTTCTAGACAACACTTCCTGTGTTCTGCATATTTATTCATGTATTTACTCTGCGTTCACTTCTAAATCTTCTGAGAGCCGAGACCAGAGCAGTCTGATTAGCAGATGAGCAAAACTATAAGCTTGACACAAGATTGACAGTGTTATCAAGAACCACAGAGAGACTTTGTATATACTGATGAACATCAGTCGCAGTGGATATTGGACTATTTAAACGTCCATCAGAAATGTAGTGTCTGCAGCCTTGAGATCGATAGAAACAAACTAGAATTGATAAGCATCATCGCACACACTAAATCTTATTTTGAAGAGCAGGTCAATATTATTCCAACGTAGACAGTGGAGACGCGTTTCTACTGTAGTAATGTGATTCAGTCACGATAGTAGTAGTAGGAATATTTTAAATGTGCTCATGGTGAGGCATCAGCGTGTCTCTTTGTGTGTGTGTGTGTGTGTGTGTGTGTGTGTGTGTGTGTGTGTGTGTGTGTGTGTGTGTGTGTGTGTGTGTGTATAGAACCCAATGTTGAACATGCAGACAAAAAGCAGACGTTTTTACCTTAACTTGATACACTGTGGAAAGTTGTGGATGTTTCACAAATTTAAATCTAATAGTTGAATTTTTAATTAAACGTTGATGTATGAAGATAAATGAAATAATTTATTTTCTGTTAGATACTGTACTTCTAAGTCATAATCTACTGTTCACCTTTGCTAACCTCTTGATGAATTCTGTTCATGTTTTAAGAAATGTAATAATCCCCGTCATTTCCCAGACAACTGAACAAAGCTGCAGTTTCATCATCCGTACATTTGCATTCATTTCACATTTTCATTTTGTGTGAAATTTCTAATATAAGCAGTCAGTTTATAATGCCTTCCTTAACTGGGAGGCTGAGGTGGCCAGTCAAGCACAGTAATATTCTGCTCAGCAAACCAGTTAGTGGTAGTTTTGGCACTGCGGGCATCTGCCAGGTCTCTAATCTCTAACCATAAAGCCCGTCAGCAAACAGAAGTGTGAAGTGCTCTAAAACCTTCTGGCTGCGTTAACTTTGGACCTAATAAAACTCGCCGGACCAACACCAGCAGATGCCCCGGCTCTATAAACCCGGGGAATGAGCACTGGAGGTATTTGGACCACCGAGCAACAGTATATAAACTGTTTGAATGTATAGAAATGTACTCAAACTAAGAATTAAATCTATATAAATACATTTTTGGTCAGAACGCCATCTTTCAATGATTAAGTTTCCTACATCGGAGGACCCGAAACCAGTCTCCTGGTCCACAAAACCTATCTGTATATCTGTCCAGGCGTTTTTTTGTCACAGCCTCACGCAAAACTCGTTGGACAGAATTTAATGAAACTTTGCCAGTCATCTGTTGTTTGCCCGAAGTTAAATCTGTGCCATAAATTAAAATCAAAGTGTTGAACAGAAGGGACGTTATGAGCAGTTTTGTGCCTGATCACCCTCAAGCAACCATTGCTTTTTCAGTCTAATATATAGCGCTTTTGCCCTCTAAGTGGGCGTGACTATACTGTACATGTGACTCAACAGAGCCAATCAACAGGATAGATTTACTGTGAATGCACATGCAGTATGTGGAACACTCAGAAACGACCCAAATCCTCACCAAATACAAACTCACAACACAGCATGGCTTACTCCAAAAAACAACAACTGAACCTTCAAAGATGTATGGACAGATCATTTTATGATTATTCTTCCTGCGGGAAGTTTCAAACCAGTGTGTCTTATATGTTCACAAACTGTGTTGCTAACTAAAGCAGTAATGTGATGGAAGAAAGAAGTACGATACTCCGCCTTACAACATTTTATTTCTTTGTATTAATCAGATAGACAGAGTTCTGCCGTGCAGAAAGACAGGTAGACGTGGGCTTCAACCTGAAATAATATCATTGATTACATTAAAGCTTATCACTTTTTTTTTAGCTTTAACCTTTTAACTATTTTTACAATCTTTCTAACCATCAACGATGTGTACTAACAAGTATTTTTTTTAAATAGAATATTTTATTTCCATGTGTCGTCATCTTTGAAATTGAGAACATAAAGGGATTGAAATATTTAGTGATTCCAGAATGTTTATTTTTGTATTTTTATTTTTTATTAACTATGGAAAAAAACTCCTTTTTCACTAATTTTAAGATTAGAATTTTTTTTCCCCCCGATGCTCCAGTCAAGACTTGCCGGCATGAAGCAGTATCAGTTTCAGCTCTGACGGTTTTATTCCTCCCGAAGCCTGCGTTGTTGTTTACCTGACTTAACAAATCTTGAGTAATTCACTCCTCGAACAATCTGGTACCACACACATCATTTTTAGGAGGTTTTATACAGTACTTCAGGAAGCACTCCTGTTTTGAGTTAATGCTCACATCGAATATCAGATTGCGGTGAACGAGATCTCTGTGACTTTCACATGGCCTCGTTGTCTCCTTGGATTTTTAAATTCACACTGTTGGACAGGTGGAAACTGGAGGAAGGGTGTTTGTGAAATGAAAAATTAGTAAAAAAAAAAAAAAAAACTCACGACTCAAAAGTCAAAAGAGCAAATCATCATATGAATCCTTGAAGAATTGAGGGAGCTATTTTGGGCTGTCGGTTTAAAAGACATGCTGACATACATGTAGCATCCTTGATTTCTGTCACAGTAAACACAGGGTGTCCCAAAAGTCTCCATAAACAGGGATTTTTTCCCCCCTGTTCAGATGTGAGGGAACATAAAGGCCATAAACATACAACACAACGATTATTTAAAGGTTCCTTATTTTATAATTTCTTGAACATGTTAACACAGGCCTGTAACCTCTCGCAGCCGGAGGTCTAGAGAGAGCTGATTGGCCGAGCTCTCTCAGAGGGGAGGGATGAGAGGTAC